>VZSV01000194.1:122185-144748 GCA_013398735.1 Nothocercus julius | reverse complement strand
TTTTTCTGTTGGTGTTATTTCTAGTTAGTTGAGCATGAGGTAGAGCATATTGAAATGAGTAGAAGACATACTGACATTGGTGAATTAAGTAACATATATCTCCAACTTCCTTTGCAATTTTTAAAGTTAGCAACAGTAATCTTAGCACAAAAGAAAATACATTGTGCAACACATTTTGCAGTTCTTAGAATTAAACAATCCTTTTTCTTTACAACAAATCTGGGAACTGCAATTTCTGATTTTCTTTTATTATTTTTTATGGTATTTTTATGAATATGCTTTTTAATGGAACAAAAACCCAGCACAATTTATGCTGAGCAGAACAGAGTCAGATCAGGATATCATTAAAAAATGATCACATTGCTAAAGCAGTGTCTCTTGTTAGTTTTGGGCCAAAATTCTTCTGGGGTTATTCCTAGCTTCCAAATTTCTTCTGCTTCTTAATCTGTCAGGAACAATTTGAGACATGTATACACATAGAATCTGAAGTGCTATTGTTACACAATGTAATGTTAGTCTTTCAATATCTGCAATATAAATCCAGTCTGAAAATCAGTTATATCCTGTATACTTGCTGGAATATACAATCACTTCATATTTCCACCCTTCAGCTTAATAGATCCTTACTAATTATAAACTAGTTTTATAAACTAGTGTGGCTCATTTCAGTTTATCTGTGAAGGTCTGTTTCAGAAGACCTTCAAGTAATATCTATGTATGCCATATCCTGCTCAGATACTGAGGCAAACCCATACTTTTAATACCATCTGTTATCAGGCTGGTGATGCTGAATGTTTTAGTTCAGTCTGTAGTTACATTGGCCTCTTAGAACATGTTCATTGTATTAAGTAGACTTCTGTGGCTGCTTCCTTCTTTACGTTGAAGTAATCTCTGATCTATGTGAAGATGTATAATTGATCTTATAGTGTAGGTTTCCTGTTTGAGCTCACATTCTCTTCCATGGCGAAGATAATTTTATGTTGGTGAATAACTAATAACAGGAGACCTTCAAATATTCTGTAAATTCAGTGCAGCTAAGCACCCAGACTAGCTCTTATCTAACGTAATTCTTCTCAGCTCCTAATCATAGTGCTAAAAATCTTTAATCTTTAAAAAGGAGCTGACATTGATTTTAGGTTTCAGTTTTTTTTCATATTGTTCAGTTCTACTTCACTTGTCACTTGTTTTTAGAAAACTATTTAAAAAATCATTCTTTATTTCCTTTCCCTTTCTTTTCCTCAAAATGTTAAAAGCTGTGTACATTCATAAAAGAAATTACTTAGGCAAACAGTCTGGGGAAAAGAAGGAAATCTCATTAGCTAATGCATTAAAAACAATCCAGACTTCTAAAAAGCTACTGCCAGAAGTGGAAGAAATTACTTTTGCCTCAGGCAGAATTTGCAGTTTAAGGCTTTTTTTCCTCCATCATTTCCTCTGCAAAGTGAAGATTATTTTACCATCAAAAGCAACACATAGTGTATGATTTTCCTTTTTTGACATCCTGGAATAAAATCTTTACTACCTTCATGAAAGTGTTTGTGTCTTTTACTTTGCTCCTTCTCTCTTAAAGCCCTAAAAATTTTCTCTGTGGTGTGGGTCTTCTTTCTCCCTACAACTGTATAGTCCTAAATTAAATTATTGTCTGGACACATTCAGCTTGAAAGCATGTTCTGGCACTTCTTCGGTGCAATTTAACTGATCTGTCTTAGAAGTCTTCTTCAGGATGAGATGTGCCATGCCCTGAAAGTACCTAGTTCACTCCATTGACTATAAACAAGATCTAAATGAGTTCTGCTGTAGACAGATACATTTGGCTAGACAATTCCCACACACTGTGCCTAATGTGGAGCACATAGCTGGAGGCACTCTTAGATCATCTCAGAATAATGAATATGCCCAGTGCTTTATATATCCTTCTGGAGTAGCATATAAGCATTTGTTGAAGCTGTTCTAACATATTAGCAGCCAAACTGGCACCAAGATCAAGGGAGAGCAGAGATGCTCTAAACCACACTTCATATTTCTACTCCTGATCAGTCCTGAGAACTGGTCAAATTCATTGAATTCATCCTTGACACAATATGCATTTGAACTTGGGGCAAAGCTTTATCCAAACCCACATTTTGTCATAAGATAAATTCAGTGATGTGTGCCAGACCTAACTTTTACAGCATTCCAGCTTGCAAAACACAAGGATTATTTTGTGCAAGCCTAGCAAATTTAGATTTGAAAGCATAGACAATATAGATATACTGTATAACTTTGTGGCGCCTTGTGAGATGAAGGGAATGTTTCAGTGAGATCAGACCTTTGCTTCACAGAGCTGCTTGTGAAGACTGACAAAGAACAGTCTGGTCATTTATTCTCATTTTCAAAATTTAGTGATGGTGAAGGAAGTTCAAGACACCTGCTCAACTACTCTTACCAGTCTTTTTGCTCATTTGTTTTTTTTTTCTTCTCATCCCTCATTAATTTAACCTACAAATTTTAAAGGACTATAAGAGAAAGTGGCATCATTTTCCTATTACACAGAAGGAGAACAGAAGGACTCAGAACATCTATCTAATGTATAGTTAGCAGGCCACAGGAAAATTCAGAATTAGAATGTATTTTATTAAGCCAGTCTACTTTATGAGAAATAGCACCCTATATAGGAGAAGTAGTATAAAGTATGTGCACAGCATCCAAGCATATCAGAATCATCAGTGTTTAATTTTCCAAAATAAATTAAATTCCATTTCCTTGCACTGATGCTTTCAAAACAGGCAAAGAATGTGTTCTCAAGCAATGAATCCACTTTCAGTGATGCAGATACTGAATATGCTCCTGAAAAGTTGTCCCAGGGCAAACAGAGCCCAACATAAATGGCTTGAGCTGCTATTAGACTGCTCCTATCAGTACTCAATACATCATAAGTCAGGATCTTATGCTTTCGGCTACACATCCTGCTTTTCTTTTTTTTTTTTTTTTTTTTTTTTTTATTATATAGCCAGAGATATGAAATAATAGCGTTATGACTTGATTTTTCATTTTAGTTGGCAATATGCAAAAGGAGACAGAGAGGTAGAGAAAGGAAATCTGGCTAGACTGAAGTTCTTAGTAACTAATAGTTAATGAAAAAATAAATAGCGGGCCAGCCAAAAGGGGATTCTGTTACAAACAGGTAGAGGGATGATTATTCTTCTAAGAATGAAATGATTTCAGCAACAAATATAAAATATGAACCATGTGGTACAGTGGTAATAAACCCTGAAGATTACCCAGTGAAGGAACAGAACTTGAATAAATGCTCTGTATTTACCGGGCCCCAAAGATTTGGACTTAACTGCTCAAGAGCTTTGTATTTCAGTTTAAGAGACTGCTGAAGTAGTTAAAAGAAAGTTTGAAAAACATATTTGAAGAGCATATATAAAATGAAAACTTGCATATGCCAAGCATTACTCCATGGAGACTTGAAAGGGCCAAGAAATAAGCCCTGCAGAGAGGCCACCTCACACTGTGGATCGCATGCACTGCCCTCAAGCTCTGCACATAATCCCAGCCCTGTCAGTGACAGCCCCACCAATTCTGGTGTGAGAGTCATGGAAACTGCTTTTGCCTGGCTCTGTAATGCCTCATTGCTTCTATAGCTTTCAGTTGCTTGAGATGCATTAAAGTAATGCAGAGATGTGAACCGTATTTCACTTGCCTGTGTGTCCTGAAGGAGTTGAAGCGGAGATGAACACAGGCTCCTCCTGTTCTCCACGTTACGAGGCTCGTTCTGGAAAGTCATTCTGGCTAAAGGAATGTAAAATGCGTATACACTGTCCTCAGGCTAGGTTTTCTTGTGCTCTAGGTTGCATTTGAGATTTTAGAGCCAAGAGGCTTAAATATCTATAATCACATTGCCTGGAGACTCCAAGGGGCATGTCCAATGGGAGACTCATTTGTGTTGCTCCAGAATAGAGTTAATGAATGAACCAATAGGCAAAGGAGTAATTACACTTGGTATTTGCACTTGGGAGTTTAAGATTAAACTAACTTGATAATCCAAACAAACTCCTACCACTTCTTTAGTACTTTTGGTTCTATACATAATTTATTGTGGAATGCAAATTTGAAAATCATAAACTTGTTAGATAGAGGTTCTCATTCTACACAGCCCAGAATATACCTTATCCATCAAAAGTTTGTATTTTATGTCTTTGTACTGTAGAAATAACTGCTCCTATCTAAAAGACAGAAAGTTGCCATTTGTGTCAGCTTTAGACATGCTTCAACAGATAAACTAATACGAAGCCTCAGCCTTCTTCCCACTGCAATGATCATAGAATCATAGAATCATAGATGTCTCCTTATCATTCTGTTTGTCTGCTTGGGCATTTCTTTAACACTGGCGCCTCTGTAAACTGATCCACAAAAGGGATGCCCTTCCTTCCTTAAAATTACTTAACTCTCCTCTACTGTCAAACCTAATGTCTCCAATAGTTTCCTTAGTTACGCCACACAGGTGTCAGTGGAAAGGGGACGTAAAGGTATGAGTGTATTCCTGCCTGGTTCTCTACCCCCTCCTTACTCTTTCCTGTCTTTTATGACTTACATTAGACTTCTCTATTGCTAGGTCAGGGATCTTGTCATTTACAGTGCTGCTGACCTCAGGCACTCAAAAGGAATGTGTTAGCCCCTGAATAATGAGGAGTTTGGTTTTAAAAATGTATATTTGCATGCTCATTCTTATATATATTATTTGATCTCTGCAATTTTACTAGAGACTTTACAGTTAACATTTTCTAGTCTTTACAAGGACTGCATTTTTTCCTTCTTTTTTTTTTTTAATATAGAAGCTGAGATACTTATACATAAATATTACGCTAGGAGCTCAAGTGTTAGAGAAAATAACGGCTATCCCAAAAGCTGTAGCTAAATTGAGATACAGTATTTATTAGAGCTGGGGAGACATCTGTTTGGGTATTAAAGTTATACTGCACTGTTCCTCATTATCCTAGATCCCAGAGCACAGAGCTCAAGAAACAGATCTATAACATTTGAACCTCTGATGAAGTTCTCCACCCTTTGAGGAAGAGGAAAGGAAGCCAAGGGTCTCCCCTTTTTCCAGTATATTCGTCCTGTAGCAATTAGTTATCATGCTAAATATTCACAGAAGCCCGTCAATCTTCCAACAGTTTTTTTTTTTCCCTTGTCTTATTACAGCTAAAATAAGAAATCAAAACTGAATATACAGAGAATGGGGAAGAAAGAAAGTATCACCATCTAATGATGAAACTTTTGTTGCATGAAAATCCTATGATGCAGACCTCTGAAGGAAGACAGATAAGTGACCTGAACCTTGGATGTGGTATGAATATAATGTTGTATCTGGAAAGAATGAGAGTAAATAGGAAAACGAAGAACTCTTTTCCCTAATTCTCAATATACATTTTATTTCAGTAACTAATAGTCTGTGTGTTCCTTGAATATGTTCTGTCACAATTATATGTAGAGGATTTAGTATTGGAAGAGAGCTCCTGAGAAGAGAGTGCATACCTCCCTCTATCTTCACCCTCCTCCTTCCTTTTTTTTTTTTCTAATGAAGATGGCAGAGTCCTACTGTGGAAATCAAACGGTACATTCCTGCAAGTCCTTAACTAAAGAGTTAGTCCCTCCCAGGATAGTCCCTCCCTTATCCCTCCCAGGATACTGGAGGATATCTGCATGGTGCACTATTATGTATTGGATATTTCCAGATAAACATCAAAATGTACTGTTGGTGAAGCTCCCTAAATTCACTCCAACTAGCAAACTGAGCAAAGAAAGCATCTTCTATCTGAGCACACTAAATGCATCTCTGGCGTAAGAATTTGCCCTTGCACTGCCTGTTGAGTAATGAAGAGATTTGCAGTAGTGGACAGAACAACTTTTTTTAATTTTCAGAGAAAGACGGCCAGTTCATGCTTTAAATGATGATGTGACAACCCGGCAGTGGAAAGCAATTTCAGTTCAACAACAGCAGTGCTTTTGTGAGGTTTGACCAAAAGGGAGTATATGAAAAAGATAAAGATCAAAGGATGCTGGGCCATGCCTGTGGGAATCATGCAGATAAAATTCCAGGTCTGGATGAGCAGTACCCTTTGCTTTCAGGTGCTCTCTTTTCAGCCTCCTTTCATTCCAGCCAAAATGCAGATGCAGAGATTATCTTTCTATCTTGCTCTTTCCTTATTGCCTTAGATACGAAGTTCAGGTTTCTCTTCCTTGCTTTCAAAACACTTCACAGCTCCACTCCTGATTGCTCCGCTGCCCTCCTCACCTCTTCCTCTCTCCACTGCGCTCTTTGTCTCCTGAATCCACTGAACATTTTTCACTTTTTTTTTATTACACCACCCTGTAGGTCTGGAACAGCCTTCTGATTATTCCAGGCCCAACTCAGTTGCTCTTATGCCCTCGAATCCTTCTTTAAAAATCCTTCTTTAAAAAAGCCCTCTTCTTGCTTTTTTGGCATGTCGCTGAACAGACTTTCTTCCCTTGATTTGGTGGATAGAGGGCTACCTTCCATGTGCAATTTATGGCAGCCCACATCCACATGAGAAAGGAGATAAGGAGCTGGATTTCACTAGTGAAGGTACAGTGGCTCTCAGTACTTAGTAAGCCATTGCAGTTTGGTGTGCGGACAACTACCTAATTTAAAATACACAAAGTTAAAACAAGCTGAGAGGGTGTAGAGACACACTTACATGGCTTATTTGTTTTATTTAAATTAAACTGTGGCTTATTTTTAAAGCACACAAGGTACTCGGATCAGTAGGAAGATGATAACAGCACATAACAATTAATAAATGATTGTTTTATAGCACTTTTCCTGCATACATCTGAGAAAAATTTTCTGAGAGAATGGCTGGACCCACTTTGGAGAAAATTGAAGCACAGACTGCTGAGATCTGTTTCCCAAGGAATTGGAAGGTTGGTAGCAGAAGCGGAAAAAAATCCCAGGTCCTCTTATTTCCAGTTTGGGGTTCTGGTCATTACAGCACATGGCCAACTGATTGCTGTATCCTACTTAATAGCAAGGCCATGTAGACATAGAAAGCAAAGACAAAACAAAATTTAATGGGTCACATCATATGGTCAGTTTTGATATCAGGTTCTAAGACATTTGTGAACTAATCCATAGGGTTCAGAATAGGCTTCCAAAGTAAAGAATAGAATGGCTTTTGTTTTATTTTTATTTTCAGCTAGTTTAATTCATCTTTTTTTTTTTTTTTTTTTTTTTTTTTTTTTTTTTTAATCCCTTAATCATGTTCTTTCATTTACAAAAGAAAAATAACCAGGAAAACATAAAACATTAAAATTCAAATCTCCTCCTCCTCAAGGGCATTAACTCTAGTTTGTGGCTCATACCTATCATTTTCTAGCAGGCTTGGTAGAAAAATTATTTTGGTTTGGACACTTTTACAGGGATTAGGAAAAAGTTTCTGTGAAAAATGAGAAAAGAAGCTAATACTTATCTTGTACAGCTAGTTTTACTCATTTATGAATTCCAGTAACGTGGGCATAAGCCTGAAATAAAAGTACCCATCTCAGGCAGCTATAAATAAACTGGAAATGCAGTCCTACTGACAGAAAGAGCTCATGGGGCTCTTTATTTTCCATTTACCACTGTAGAGAAGCTCTTGCCTTTCTCATATGCATTACGATTTTTTTACAATGAAACTGTGTTCAAACTAGATAGTGCTGCTATAAGTTCAATACATATATTTGGAAGAGAAAACGCTTGAGGAAGACATGAGAACAATTTCCTTTGTTTAATACTGAGGGCTGTGTGGAATCTCCTCAGAGGATGCATTAGTGGTTTGATTCAGAAAATGAATAAAAACATGACCCTTTGGGAACCAAAGGTTAATCTAAGAAAACAGCATCCAGAGGAGATGTTATAACTAGTCAGAAGTCCCACAGAATAGCCTGAGGCAATAACTTCCAGTCAATAGACTGGTCCAAGTAGGATAAAAGCTTTGTATTTTTGATAGATTTTTTTTCCATAGCTGATACACAGACTTTAAATCAACTTTCAGCGAGTCAGATATAGATTCTATAGTAAGGTCCCTCTGGATTCTCAGACACTTTGGGAGCCCAGCTAGACTTTTTGCAAGTTTCATTTTTTTATTAAATTACAAAGGGACATGAATAATTTAGTAAATGCATTCAACTTTTTTTGATGTCAAGTACAAAGTTATTACCATTTCTCTTTTGAAGATTATGGTTTGTAGAATATGTAATTCACATTTTAATTCATGCAGAACACTCAAATACCCTTGTAAAAACTGCACAAGTCAAAGTGTAAGTGCAACAGGTAAATGGAATGTAAAATATTTTTATTTCATGTCGAATAAATTTTAAATAATATCTAACCATATAAAAAGCTTGTGATTGCGAAACATAATGACTGATCTGGTAGTGTGATGACACCAGGCAAAAATCTAGTCCTTCTACTCACTCAGAGAAGATGGATAGCAAATAGTTTTCTCAGATGTTTTTCCAAAAGTAATGGTATTGGTATATGTGGGATTTTGGGGTGTTCAGAAAGCTTTCTTTGTAATCCTAAGACTTTTTGCATGTGTTTTCTACAAATGTAAATTCTGTTGCTGTAAAACATGGAGCACTGATGATCATTGCAGGATCTCATTTGTGCACCTAGAATGGAAGCCACAAGATATACTGGGGTATAATTTTTTTTTAGTTTTAGTTTTAAAATGATAAATGATATTGTGCCCTGTAACTTTCTGGACAAAAAAATATAAAAGTAAGGAGTTAATGTGCCCCCTAGTTTAAAAAACATGGAAAGAAAAGAAAAAGAAAAGTACATGAAATTAAATCAGAATTACGTTTGTAGCCATCACATCTTGTTTGCCAGTTTGATCAGCCTGTGGTCCTGCTGTGCATGTGCAAACCTGAAACATATTTAACAGGTTGCTGAAAATGTATTGTATGTTGCTCTAATATTTGCCCTCTTGCCTCTCCAGGGATTCTGTGCTGATTTCTTACTTCCACCATTGATTATGCAAACATTTATTGCTCACTTTTTTTTTTTTTAATGATTCTTATTTATTTGAAATGGCATTGAAAATGGTGGTGAGAGACTCGATTAAGACATTTTTCCCTTCATTGAAGGGACCCTATCTCTGCCCAGGAACTCTTTGCAAACCAGCTGACTTTTCAGACCCCACTGAAAAAGCCAGTAGTTTCCAGCCAGGTATCTTTTTATGCTTTTTATAGCTAGGATGCTTCTGCCTCTTCATGATTTACCCCCTGGATGACTACCCCCTGCAATCCTGTCTCTTTTTGCTCTTCTTCCCTTTCTTTTTGGGTATTTTTAAAAAAAGACTCACAGTAGACGGTAATATAAAAGTAGGGCCTTGGCAAAATTATTAAATTTAAGTAGACGAACAGATGTTTGGTCTCTGAAAAAGCTCAGTCATTAGGAAGCGGGTAAATCAATTTTTTTTGCTTTTCAATTTTGGCCTGAATGCAGTTCTTCATGAAACTCTGTGATTAGTGCTTCTTTCTGTACTGTACTTCTATCTATAATAAACTTTACTTCCTGGCAGATGTTAACAGGAAGTATCAAAATATGGATATAGACTGAAAGTCTCTCCCGCTATTTCTAGCAAATATGTATTGGACACCTGATTACCAACCCTTTCCTTCTCCTAGCAAAAATGGTGAAATTATCACGGGCTGTCTCAAACAATCTCTTTAAATCAGCTACTTTTAAGAGTTGCTAAAGACAGTCCAGGTGAATATAAGCATAAAAAAACTCTTTAAAATATCTGTAATATGTAGTATGATTTTCAAAGTTCTTCTCAGTCAGTCATTAATGGAACTAATTTTGAGCAGCTTTTCTACAACATCATATTGCATTTCTGGGTCTATTCTTGTCTAATAGGGTTAATATAAAGATGTGCTTCACAATTTGAGGCTTTTGCCATTAAAAAAAAAAATGTCCCTTCAAAAGCTGACATATATAATTTTTAAAAGCTTTCAAATAACATGATAGACAAAATTGATTGTATGATAAAGCCGAATACTAAAAAAGCACAAGGAGAAAGCATTTCAGAGTCTAGCTTAAATTGCATAAAAATATATACTAACCAGAGTATTATAAAGGAATTTTGGGTTAATGGGCTAGGAAGATTGTTCTTTTTAATGTAGCCTATGTTCCTTCTTCCTCATTTATTTGCTCCAAAAGGGCATTTGAAAGTAAGGGCATTTTAAAGAACCCAGGTGTATAAAGAATACATTTACAAGCACAGAAATAATCCCTGAGTCCTTGAGAAAATGGTTCGCATTTAATGTTGGGAAGCGAAAAACAGCATTTAGTGGGCAGAATGCATGTATGTTTATTATTTACCAATTAAGATGGATGGAGTACAGCTTTCCCATTTCTTTGGAAAGATCTTGTTTTTTTGTGCCACTGGGCTTAAAAAAATGCACCTTGTTTCCCTCTCCACTCCTTCTCTGCACAAAACAAATCATGCTGAAATGTAGTTCTTATATCTAAGAAAAGTATAGGGTCATTAGCCTCCCCGCTATATTGAACTATGTCATCAACAAAAAGGGTTAAATGAGTCTTGGCTGATCCTTTTTTAATTAATTACCTGAGTGAATTAGTGGCTATGAAGGAAACCCAGGCAGGCTGCCTGGAAAGGGAGGACCTCTGCTTATAGGCAAAACCAGTGATTTCATATCGCTATTTCATCCCTAGTTTTACAACATTACTGTCAAATTGAATCCTTGTTCTCAATTTCATTGTAAAGGTCTTTTTAAAATTTTGTTTTTGCAGATGAAACTCACAGCACGTTTTTAAAACATGTAGCACTGTCATGTTTTTTTGAAATTGGCCAACGCAATCCAAAGTTATTTGGAGGGCAGATAAATGGACAGACATATAGACATATTTCATCCATTTCCTTGGAAATCAGGCTAAAAAATAGGAGCTGAAAATGAATTCTTTATGAATCCTTTTGTTCTAAAATAAGTGACTTATCTATCAAAAATGCTTGTGTGACTGGCAGACTTCCTTAAATCAAAAATGTACTGCTTGGGGGGAAGAAAGAAGACAAAAGTTTCCAAAACTATCAGAAATACTTAGAAAGAAATAAACTGGAAAGAATGTTCCTGCATACCAACTACAGGTAAAATGAAATAAATCTATCAATCAGTACTAGCAAGTTAATCACCTGAGATTTAAGGTGCTGTTACTGTTTTTTGTTTTATGGATAATATTATCTGCCACATCTCTTTTGCCGTATTTATCCCATGGGACTCCTGGACTCACATTTATTCCAGCTTTCAGTGGTCTCTGTACTTTTGATACAGATTATTAGTCTCCTTTTGCTTTCTCTACAGATATCCCAGTAAATCATTTACATGACCAGTATGCATATAAACTTCAGCAAACATCTCTATGTTTTGAGGAATCAAAAAGCAAAGTGAAGTTCTGCAAATATTATGTTAAGAAAAAATCACTTTCTGTGCTGGCTTAAGAGTAATGACTGTCATTTATTCAGGTCTAAAATAAGGATAATGATAAGGATAAGCATTTCTTTGTAAAGTACATTGAGACTTACAGGTAAAATGTAATAATAATGTATAGTTATGAGATTATTAAAGTGCATATGGTTTAACATTCAGAGACTTTATAGAAGATGTTATGAAAGTCAGTCACTTCTGCCAACACCATTACTACAGGCATGCCGAGACTCAACAAGCTGGTTGAAAAAGTGAAGTGTCTAAAGCAAAAAGGTGTTGCACGGCAATTTTTTTTGTTAAAAGTAAAAAAAAAAGTTTTGATCCTTCAAGTAAGTATGAGAGGAGTTTAATAACCTGATATTATTACTTTTCAAATACATGTTCCACTGAAAATGTGAAGAATAACACAAGTAGCCTGAAAGGAATGAGCTTGGATTATTCATACTGATAAATTGGAATAGACCTGAACTCTGTCTGGGTGTAAGAAGGAAGGCTAATCCTTTTACCATATGGTTTCGAAACACTATTATCCTTACCGACTCAGATGTTGGTCTCAAGCACTCATTACGATTGTGCAATATACACTGTCCCCTGTGACCCATTAATTAGGTTGTGGAGCAATTTAGAGGTTAGAGAGATAACTGAACTGTTATTAAAACAAAAGACTTGAA
Organism: Nothocercus julius; assembly: GCA_013398735.1. Taxonomy (NCBI): domain Eukaryota; kingdom Metazoa; phylum Chordata; class Aves; order Tinamiformes; family Tinamidae; genus Nothocercus; species Nothocercus julius. The sequence continues at coordinate 132,578 of VZSV01000194.1, read as the reverse complement.
AATTGCCCAAGTAACAGCAAAAAGCAGGATCTGGAAGGAATAAGAGGTGCCTTTTGAGGGAATTTGTAATGGGATCTAACAACTTGTGAACAATTAGAAGGAATTGTATTCTCTGCTAGAAAAACAAGTGGGAACAATTTTCCACAATTTGGCCAACAGTCATTAATTATACAGAAGAGACAGGAAATATAGAATAGGCTTTTAGCTTTATGTGGTTTCCATTGTGGTAAGTCAAGGATAAGTTCTTCAAATAACTTTGAGACTTGGGACTTAATGAAATAGGAGTAAAATAATTTGTTCACAGGCTAAATTTGACAGCACAGGGCACTGGGGCCTCTGCTAACTTGTCAAACTTACAGGAGGTAACATAACAGGATTTTATTGACATAAATTTTTTATTGTTCATATCTTGACAGGTGTTTATTAGTGGCTTGTGTTTAATAATACAGGTGTATTACACTATTTTTAATTTTAACCGTCAAGTATCAACTATTTAACTATTTGTAACAGTGATCTATGAATAGATAGTGTTCAGTCAAGTATGAAGTGCCAGAGATATAGTCCAAATATTACAGGCCAAGATTAATTTTAGCCTGTTTCTATTTTAGGAAAAGAATGAACTTTTACCCCATCTGAAACTTGCACGATATTTAGCGTGAGTGTTTTTAGCTCATGAAAATATATTCTGCTGATACAGAATAATAATGAAGTATAAGAAAGGTAATGCTTGCAATTTCCTTGGCAAGTACCTTTTAGTTTAATGGCACTTTAATACATTTCAAAGATGAAGTACAGAATATATAAAAGAAGCTTGAGATGCTGGAAAAATGATTGCTTTTTTCAGTGAGTTATTCCAAATAGGCCTTCTTGCAACTAAGGTATTCACTAAACTCTTTCTTATCTAAGAAGGCAAACATTATCATAAATACTTGCAGCATTAGCAGTTTACATAATAGCTGCAAAAGCATGCCAAACACTCTAGAAAAACAAACCAGAGAGGAGAAGACAATCAAAAGTAAGAATTCTTAAAAAATACTCACAAAACATGCCATGCATTTCAAGGATTATTTATGGAGTTTATTTAGTACATATTATACACACAGTAAGATATACATTATCTCAGTTGCAAAAAATATGTCTTTCCTAGTCAAAGCCACACATATTTATCAATAATGTTTTCCTTAAATCATCAATGAATAATTCAAGGTTTTATTCACAATTTTATGTTCAATTATTGTGTCTTTATTACTATTTCATTCTAGCATTGAAAATGAAAACAGCTTTATACTATTGGTATATACTAATCCTCCCAGAAAAAAAAAAAAAAAAAAAAAAAAGCTCTTAATCTCCAATTTATACAATGAATATTACCTCTTTGAAATGTTTTAGTGATGATTATTTCTCGATTTTTTTTTTTTTGTTCAGTCAGATTTTTAACAGAGATTTTAAGGCCCTTGTAGCCCTTCTGCTATCACGACAGATAACAGTGTGTACAAAACTGGTTCTGCAATGTGGGATAGCCCGTGTGGTTGCACATTTCTCCTCTTCCTTTCATAGTCAGATCTGGACTATGCCCATCTCTGCTTTTGCTAGTGTTAAAATTAAACAGAAGAGTGTGCATAGTGGCAGCAGTCTTTCTAACCTCCACCTGAAACTCAGTCCTGATTGACTTAATCATTGTAATGACAAGCAATTTGAAGAGTTCTTTCTCTGGAAAACTCGGAGCCAGATTTTTTTAAAGGTATTTTCATATCTATCTTCAGTTTTAGATATTTAGGAATGTTGGAAGTACATCATTTACTTTATTAATCAAGCTACTTGTGTTTTTTCTAGCTTACCGAGAAGCAGAACAGGAAAATGATGCAAGGAGAAACAGTCACGGAGAGAAGATGTGACGCTTGTAGATGTTTGTGAATGCTGGAACTAGGAACTGGACAAAAATATTTCTCTCCTGAACCAACCATGTTGCCATTTGTTCCTTAGCCTTTTCGCTAACATGGCCTGTTCAGTAACGTTCAATAATTCCATAGGGCTGCTTGTCTCCCCTGTTTTGTAGTTGCAAGCTGTGTACTTGAATAGCAATAAGATGCTATGAGATGGCTTCTGGCAATATCTAAACTGAGTATGCTGCACTCAAAGGTAGTAGTGGGATAGTGTAGTGACTTGTTCCAGTAAAGTTCAGACGTCTGAGATACTTAAATTATCTGTCAATTTCCCTTGTTTCCATAATCAGTGGAGAGATGCAAACCCTTTTGTGGCAATGCAGATTGGCACAGAACTCACAATTTATGAAGTTTGCTTTGTAGAAATCCTGCCTTCCTGAGGTGCTATTCACCATGTCTCCTCACCATGGGTGATCATAGGTAGGCAACTAATTTGGACTTAGTTTGTGTGACTGAACATGACTGGGGGCTGCTAATCACTTCTTTTATTCCCACTTGCTGACATGCAACCACTTTTACACTATATTTGAAGAACTTATTTTGACTGAATGTGAAATAAGAAGCTGTTTGGTATAGAATAAATTTAATGTTGGGGCAAAAATAACCTCTTGCATTATACAAGAGGCAGTACATGTGAATTTTACAGAACAATTTAAAATCAAATCTCTTAGTTGTTAATAACTGGAAGGAGATGCGTAACTCATGCAGCTAAATTTATCCTTAAAATGTAGAAAAGAGTCACTGAAGTCCTTTTATTTCTTTCAACTCTATTAACTATTACCAGCATGAGCTAAATGATGCAGCTTGTAATACCGTACAGGAGAACTCCTGCTGCCTGTCTTCTTATAGCCTGGGACAAGCAGAAAGCAACCACATAATTATTAGTTATGCAAATATGCATGAACGTGGTGCACAGAGCAAACATTTTTAATGTTAGCACAACAAATAAACATCTAGTCTCCTACCTGACTGAAGATGTTTGAGAAAACACTGCCTTCTAACATATTATAATTCTCTCCAGGATCCCCTGTAAATCTCTGTTTGTTACCTTCACGATGTGGGACAGAAGCTCAGCTGAACCAACAGCAACCACAAGTTGACGTGTACATCCCCTTCAAAGGTGCTTTGCTGCTGGCAGGACTGAGCAACAGAGTGTTTTTCCAATGGCAAAAAAAGGAATACAGCACTAGTAAGCAGAGAGGGCTCAAAGCCTACAATTAGCAGAAGCATCTACAGAGGCTTTTCTGAAGGCTGCGACAAATTACATAAACTTGGCACTGAGGACTTGGCATTGTGGACTTGGCATTAGATGTATGCTGTCAAGTATGAAAGGTACAGGCATATGGTAAGCACTCAAATATCTGCTGCTTGAGGGTATGGGGAACGAGCACACAGATTGGTAGCAGATGTTCTTCCAGGATGCGTGTGCATTTAGGTCCAGTACATATACCCCTTCAGAAGGCCCACAGCTTTTAATGGCAGCTACTAACATTTAAGCTATGCAAGTTTCTATAAATTCTGCCTCACCTATAGAGCTTTCTTTGGAATTCAGCTCTTTCCTAGGCATCTCGAGATAATCTTGCTTTTTCTGTGTAATTAGGTAAAAAAGCTACAGAAAAAGTTTTAAAGCTGATCTAATTCCCTAGTCATTTTAAATGGCACATTTCTCAAAAAAAAAAAAAAAAAAAAAAAAAAAGAAAAAGGTATTTGGCTGGTTTATTAAAATTAAATTATTTGTAATTTTTCCTCTAAGATACACCGAAGTAGTGCAAAGGATCTGTACAAACTGGGCAATTTAGAGTATGTAGGTTATAGGGCAAAACAGTTCCAGTCTGAGAAAGTGCCCTATGAAGGATGAATGAATAAAATTATTTCAAAAATCCTGTGTATTTTCCGTATTTCAGAAATGCAGACGTGAACAATCTCATTTCATACATTTTGCATTTTTACTTCAATATATGTGATTACTTGTTCCTGTTCTAAGAAACATTTTCTATATATTCTATATAATAGAATATAGCCTATATAATAGAATAGAATACAATCCTATAAGCTTTTATACATATATACATATGTATGTGTGTATATATATGTAAATATCCCAGAAGAACTTATTTAAGAAGTTATTTATAAGAAGGTTCTGGATAATAGGGATTGAAATATGGCAAGAAATCACTTATTTGTGGATGACAAGTCAATGGCATTCATTTGCAGTTTTTGCTCAGATGGCCTATCCCAATGGATTTCTTGGGAATTTTGTCTGAGAGAGCTCCAAAAGTCTTCCCTCCCCTCCCCACCTTTAAATAATGAGATATATCATGCAGCTATTCATAGTCGTTCTTAAAGACAATAATGTTAATTAACACCTAGATTGAAATAAATAGCATTAGGGAAGGTTGTGGAGGCAGTAACAGACTTGAAAAGACACAGGAAAAAAATTACAAGGCAATTCAGAAATGAGATTCTGATCTGCAACAATTGGCCCTTTATTGCAAAGTTTTGGGCAGATAGTATAGGTGAAATTGTTACACTATGAAGTTCTACAAAAATATCTGATACTAAAGCAAATAGCAATGTGTAATAATGGAAAAGTATTCATCCTGAACATTTTTTTAACTAAATTACAAGATGAGTAATCATGACCTGATACATAGTGTGATTCTGTGTCACTGTCTGATACAAATTTCATTAAAATAAGTGGAAACACTCCCACCAATTTTAGAGGCTTTCTATTGAGATCATGATGGCTTAGTTTTAGGTCTAAGTCATAAAAGTTGGTTCTTTTCAAGTTATCCAGTATCAACAGATTTATTCTGTGCCTGTGTCTTCTTTATTTCTCGTTCTCTTATTTTCTTCCAAAACTGTGGTCTTTGTCCTCACTTTCTGGCCTTCACCAGTACTTAACAAATATCTTCCTGTATTTGCTCAACATGGTCCACAACACAGCTTTTACCTTCCACTCTTGCTCAAGGACTCTTCTTTTTATAATGCTTAAGCACATAGTGAATAGGATCACATATAGGGAGTAATCAGACTCCCATCACACAAACTGTGATATCATCTTAGTTCTATCACATATACAATGGTGAGAAACACATGCAGAATTGGAGGAAACAAAAATGACAGATAGTTCTGATAAGTATTCAAAAATATAGATAGCTAAAAAAAGCTACGTTAATTTTTAGTGAAGTAACATTTAGTGAAGTAACTATTCACACAATATGGATATGCATATAAAAAATCTCTAAAGTTTTAGTGATGAATGATTATCTCCAATAACTATATTATTTCTAGATTTCTAAATAAATAAATATATTTTATTATATTAATGTAATAGCTGTGTTGAAGACACTTTATACAATTAGGCTTTATATTTTACCTTTCATGAATATCCAAAACCTGTCATCAAAGATGAAACTAAAGCCAGCAATTACATCAGCTTGTCCATTTAAAGATTAAAGGACTTGTATTCAGATAATTGGTTAATGTTCATGACCATAGATCACGTTTTCCAGTACACGATTTGCCTTGATTGTGAATACATGCCTTGATTTGCTTTCCTTATTTATTTATTTATTTATTTTGTATTACAGACAAATCCTGCTCTGTCCAGCACATGCGATGCTGTCCCTGTCTGAACATGTTACTTATGGGACGTTTTATAATATTGAAGACGCAAGCAAAAGAAAACCCAGTGTTCCCTGTGTTTCCTGATTAAAATGCCTATAACTGAAGTTTCAGTTGGCTGAAGCACTTGCTGCAGCATGCAGAATGTGCTTGACAGCAGGTCTATTCCTACAGGCATTTTCCTTATGGGCTTCATTGCATCCATCTTACCTTAGGAGAGTTGACGCAGTTTGTACCTGAAGATGATCCTGTTCCTTGGTGATTTCTTTCTATAGACAAACATCAGGATTGAATCCAAACACGTCAGAGATTGTCAAAGAAACATGTATTCATTGGCCTTAATGACAACCTTAAAAAGTATTCAAAAGTGAAGTGGGACAATTTACAATTTCTTCACTAGGATAAAACTTCTAGTTCCCTCTGACTATAAGAAAATGCATAAGTAGGCAGATAACTTATATCACTTTTACTAGTCTTCATTCCTTACCCTCTGAGGTCTTTTCTTACACATAGCTATGCTGTGATGGGATTAGAAACTTGAGTCCTTGCAAAAAATAACATTATGAAAAAAATGCAGAAGCAGCTCTGTGAAATACCTTGGCAGAAGTCAGCTGGCATTTTAATATAGTGGTTTAAAATTTATGCCCAAGAGTGTCCAGGAGAGGGTGAATACTGGCTGGTTGTTCACATTCTTTTCGACTTAGAAAACCAGGGAACATGAAACAAATCGGAAAGAAAAAAGTACCAAACAGAGGTGTTGACTCTTAAAAAGTACAGAAAGGACCAATGCTGTGAAACTCCTTGCCATGGCTTATTGATGGTAAATTCAGCATGAATTCAGAGGGGAGTTAATAAATTCGCAGTAGAACATCCTGTGAGGTACACTGCTTTGCCTCAGGAAGATCCAGAATCAAAATTGTTAGAAGACGAGAGAAGAGAGAGAGGATTGTATCCCTATATTTTTAATCTTTTCTTATAATCCTTTTATCTGTGCACATCTAGATGATATTGGAAACAGCATATGGGCCTAGATAGACTTTTATCCTGTTGCACTATTTGTTGCATACTTTAATAAGTTTCTCTGTGACTAGAAATATACTGCTAAAACATCTTTGAAATGAAAACATTAAAATGAAAACCTTTTAATAATATTAGTCAAATGTTTTAATCAATATTTTCCACTGAAAGTCAGATATTGGAACGGGATTTGATCAGTAGAAGGTAAAAAAATGTAAAATAATGGCTCCATGAAAAACTAGAGAATGAATTCTTCCACTATGATAAATTTGCAAAACCTATAATCTCTCTTAAAAACATAATGAGGTCTTGGTAATACAAAAATGAAAGAAGAGAGATTGTTTTAGGAATAAACTCCTCAACGTATCTCATAGCTGTTCATCGGTTTTGGTGTTTCATGCCTTTTATGCTGTATCCTCCCATGCTGCTTTTTCCTTTGAAGTTTTGAGTTAAACAAACCAGTGCAGAGGTCAGAGCAATGCATTCCCATTTCAGTCACACCTTTGGCTTTGTGTAATCCTCATTGCAATTTGTCCACAATTCATTGTCAAGATCTGGTTAAGGTTCCCTTGGTCTTGCTCTGTAAGGGCAACTTTATCGCATCAGTGTGAACAGGTTGTAAAGACTGAAATGTCTGATGAGAAAACCTGACGAGGGATTAAAAAGTAGGCTTTGACTAAGGGGTTCATAGTAATTATCATTGCTTTTCACAGCATCTTTTCACTTTCTACAGGAGAAGTGTCTGTTTTGTCTTCACTATTTGTAGAAATATTTTAATAGAAAGGACTATGTAATTGCCATGATTTATTTTCCAGGTGTTTTGCTGCTACATTTCTTGTGTTTTTCCATTGCTAAGTTTTTACGTTAATTGAGCATCAGAAAAATATTTCCTATTTGTAGCACTCATTTTCACTTCGTATTTTCTCCTGTTGGTTACTAAAATCCATGCTTCTGTTCTCTCCCTCTAATAAGCTCCTGGCTGTGTCAGACTGACCACAGCCAGAGGCATCTCTGTGCATTAGGTAGCCAACAGGGATTTTTTCTCATCCTTCCTTTTCCTCCTCCAGTCACCTAAGTAACTAATGGCACCACTCTCATTCTTCTCTATGGAAACAGGACCAGTTTTATCTGCAGCAGTTCTAGCACAGCATTTCCATAAGAATTAAGTGTGAACCTTCAGCTGTAAAAACACAGTCTGTTATAAATTTGTCTTAAAATAAATAATAGCTAGGACCTTTCATCCCTAAATTTTGGACTAGGGGGTAACTGTCGACATCACGATGTCACTTGTGTACTAGGTGTAGCCTTGCTAGGTCTATTGGCCAAGCAATGCAAATGATGTATTTGTTACCCTGTGCCTCACCCAAGGCTTGCTTTGTAGCAGCAGCAGTTTTTATCCTGTGCTGGATCACACAGGATTCACAACTACATTTCCCTGTTGCATAGCACACTTTCATCTTTCAGTAGTAAGCCAAGAATGAATGAAACTCCATCTTAAATTAGTTACTTCTTCATAAACTACACCTTTGCTGCTCTTGTGCATCTCATGGGCCAGCACTTTGTACCTCTGCAGCACTGAGTCCATCTGGAAGGAAACTGAAAGGAGTACACAGGTGTGATTTATAAAGCAAGTAGTAGGAAAGGAAAGGAAGTTCAGTAATTAGGCTGGTATAAACAATATAATGTATAAGTAACGAAGTAGCACGTCTTATATTTTTCAGCCAGTTACTGTTCTGACTCTATTTTGGTCTCTGTATGTATAATTAATTCCCTTGGGTTTACTTAGGCATCTCTGGCACCCTGCAGACACTAATGAATGTATCCTTAACACTGCCTGGGAAGCAGGGAAGCACTATTAATTCCCATTTTAGGGATGGGTGCTAAGACACAGAATAAAGAGATGATTTACACAGACTCAGGAAACTTGTGGCCAAGCTGTGAACCAGAGATCTTACACTTTTTTTTTTCCCTGCCCCCCCCTTTTTTTTTTACCCACAGGGAATCAATTTTAATGATAGGAAAGTACAGCTTACAGAGCATTACTGTTTTCTTCAAATGATTCCATAAAGTCATTTTGAATAAATGTCCAATTTAGTGTAACCAGATGTTAGGGGCTGCATATACGACCTCTGGTCACAGGTGTGGGCAACATTCCCAAGGACATGGTTCCTGTAACAGACTCCACCTGACCCGACCACACTATGTCTCTTGTTCCCCTCTGCGAGGCATAGGAGAACATAAATGTGTCTTCAGGAGGATGATGGGCACTCTACGCAATGCACAATCAGCATAGGCAGATCTGTGTCTCTCCTTCTGTGATGAAAGGGAATGTCTAATGAAAAGGAGAAAAGACAGCTGGCTCAGCAGACCCTGACATGTTCCAGGTTTGCTAGGTAGGAGCCAGCAGACAGCCACCTTTCTGTCCAATTGCCTTGACAAGATGAGTATAGCTTCCATGTGTCCTTAGCTGTCTTACAGTGACTTCTCCATGCTACAGAGTTACAGGAACTCCTAAGGATCAGTAAAAGAAGCTGAGCCTCAAAATATAATTATCTCAACATTTGCTCGGTGTTCCCAAAGACAATTACCTTTATATTAGGTAAAGGGATAATGTGATTACAAGTTTCCTATAGGAAATATTTCACTATACTGTAGTTGCAAAAGTTTAGGAAGTAGAAACTCAGCAAATACATTGGTGACTTAATAAGTTAATCACCTCACTTTATTTATATATATCACATATTATGAATACTGCCTTTATAAATGTGTCCTTTGTATCTACTTTCTCTTGAAGGGACTATGGCCAACATTCCTGGCTGATACGTTTTGAGAAATATTTTCTTTATTTGTCTTTGAATCAAGGAAAGAGAAGACATCTAGTTAGAATATCCACACTTTTATGTTTTGATCATTGTTTGATAAGCCTGGTTTATTTATGAGAAGGAAAACGGTGTAAACTTATTCTGATTTGATCTTTGAATTTTCCAGTGCAAACACAGATGGCTAAGAATAAGGACTTGCAACGTCCTGTGAGGCTAGGAAAGGCTGATCTCTTACGGATTTCCCTAATCCATAAACCCTAAACCTTCCTTCAAGCTGTAACCATGGCAGGACATAGGCAGGTATTGGGAGAAATGTTCTTTTTTTTTTTTTTTTTAATACCTAAAGTTGATTAGGAAGAGGAGATGAGGAGATAGATAAACAGATGTATAGGGAGGCAGCTAATGCAAAAGCACTTGTCTTGTTTCCTTGGGAAACAGCAGCAATTCAGCAATAGCAACGGGATTATCAGTCATTAACAAGACTAGATAAAACCCCAAACCTTAAGATCACACAGATGTAAGTCATGTTACAGAGGATATATAGCAAGACAAAGATCTAAAGATAGTCAGGCTAGTAGTGTAACTTTTGAAATACAGAGTTCGATTTTCTTTTTTCTAACTCCCAGGTTCATAAAATAGAATCGTCTTGCAGTGAATAATTATGATATCAAAATTCCTAAATATAAGGGGTTTGACATGTGCAGTGGAGTAGAGAAGGAAAATCTAACATCTCTAGAGAAATAATTTTCTGTGATTTTGAATGATCAAGATACAGGACTGATTCCTTCTGTATTGGATGTAGTCTGGACTGGCTACAGAGACACTCAGGTAATGTCCAGAGAAATTCCTTAGAAGAAATCATCAGCCGAGGGCAATATACCAATATACAGAGAAGACTTTTCTTTTTGGAACTTATTTATCCCCTACTCGAGGGGGCAGGAGAGCCCTCCCCCGGCCCCCCTCACCCGCTCCGGTGGCCACGTC
>VZSV01000194.1:103893-116777 GCA_013398735.1 Nothocercus julius | reverse complement strand
ACAGGCTGCCCAGAGAGGTTGTGGAGTCTCCTTCTCTGGAGATCTTCCAAACCTGCTTGGACACAGTCCTGAACCACATGCTGTAGGTGATCCTGTGTGTGCAGGGAGGTTGGACTAGATGATCTCTAAAGGTGCATAGAATCATCATTCTATGATTCTATGATTGACAGTTGTTTGCTTTGGTCTAGTCCTCTCTTCACTTTCATGAATTTTTGCTCTGTTACAAGCCCTAGGGACCCTCCAGAGCTGAAATCCTTCAGGGAAGCAATAGTTTTCCCATTCAAGATCTTAATCTGTGTAGCTGATACACAGAGCAGAATGTCTGTTAACCTAGGTGTAAAAAGTTACCCTGTCTTTTCTATTTTTTTTCTTTGTGTTTTTCACTTACACTTGTATGAGGAGAATGAGGTGGACAAAGGTCTATAATTGTTCTCTTTGTTCTGTATTTATGGGTCTTTTGTTTGCTGTCATTTCTTAACATCTTGGTGGCTCATGTATGTCAGTAACTAAACATTGTACCATAATATTGAAACCAGTTTTGGAATTTTTCTTAATGAAATATTATAGCCTGCAGACATAATAAACATGAGTTTCATCTTAACTTATGCTGAAAATGGTTCTTTTTTTCCCCTTAAAATAGTAGATACATTCACTGAGCTAAAAAACTGGACTGTATTAATTCAACATACTGTCTTTCCAATATATTGTTCTGTATTTATCTGTTTCTTTTTTTTTTTGCAGTTTCATAGTTCTTGAAAAACAGCATTTCTTTTTTAATTCTCACTGCTAGGCTATTGTAGAATATTTTCAAAAGTATAGATTCAATTGTTTTCTCCTGTTCTTGCAATGCATAAAAACAACTGATTTTGACTATAATAACTACTCTTTTGATCTAGCAATTCAAAACAGAAAATTCTTTAAGATGTAAGGGTGGGGGAAGGTAGGTTCTTCCTCGTTATTCATTTTATGCCTGTTTCCAAATCTACCCTTTGTCTTCAAAATTTCTAAGATATCTTTCTAAATACTCTGCTTACTAAGGCTACAGAGAGTAATATCATATCATTTCTGATAACTTTTTGTGAGAACTTATATTTCATTATTAATATGTCTCATTTCAAAGGTGTTCCTCCTTTAAATCTTTTGCTTTTTTTTTTTGTTACAATGTTTGCTTTAGGAAATAAAAAAAAAGGCTTAGAAATTAGTTCTTACGGTAGTTGGAAGAAAATACTTCTACAGATTTAAAGATAGGTAACAAACCCTGTAACATTTATCTATTTTTCATTTCTCAGGAATAGTTTTTGCATTTTTTTTCTCTTTTATTAAAATAATTTTCATCTAGTCTCTTATAAAAAGATGAATGAATATACAACTGTGAAATCCTTTTAAAGACAACAGTTCTCATCAGAGGTCAATTAGAAGTCATATTAGACATTTTTTAAGCAATTGAATAGGAGAAAATTCCATTATAGATGTCAAGATGAGATGTGACTAATGTCAAAAAAGCTCAAGGTTAGGGGCTAATCCACTCAGAAGTCATTCTTGGATCATTTTTAAATTGCCTCAAACAGTTCTAAAAAGTATATTCCCTCACAAGATCTTTGCTGCCTAACAGGAGATAAAGCTGCATGTGTAGCAGACTTTCCTTACCATCTATGTTAGCGTTTAAATTGCTGAACAAGCCTTTCCTTGAAAATAGAAGAAAAAGACAAAAGACTTTTTAATTAAATTTAAATTAATTTAAAAAATCTTTAAAAGATACAATTTATTAATAACAATATTTTCAAAATCTATTTACTCATTCTAGAAGACCTAGAATTAAAGAGGATTGTGTACCTAATCAAACAGAAGGTTGAGTATCAATCAAACAGAAAGTTGAGTGTCAATGTGATGAATGAGTTCTAATACAACAGAAGACTATTTGCTTTTGACTATATTTGAAATAACTGCTTGCAGACTCTGTTCTGAGGGAAAATGCAATATGGAAAAACATACAATTTTAAAAATAGTAAAGCTTTTTTTTTAATTGAAGCTGCCACAAGATCACTTTAAATAAATAATTGGCAAAAATGTGATGAATTTAAGCTGTTCATGGTTTATGGAGGAAAAAAAACCCTGAGTTTATTTATATGCAGAAGATACTAATGCATAATGGTAACATAGCAACCGTTTGAGGACCAAGATATGCCCTCAGATGTCCTTGCACAACTCATATGGATGTTTTAGTGGGAAGAATGTCATTGCTCAGACTGGATTATGACTGACATATAAAGCAACAACGTCAATATATAATTGCAGTGAATTCAAGAAACAATGATGGGATTCAATGAGTAAATGTAGATGGACGTTGCAAAGTTGAAATGAATTAATATTGTAGATATAAGTTAGTCTCCACTGGCCTGTTTATAGACAGTAGACCAAAATAGATATAAAATTTCACCATACCATATGAAACAATAAGATTTATCATTTACCCCAAATAGGACCACCTGGTGTTGAAACTGGAAAGGTTCATGAAAAGCAACAATAAAAGTAAAAGTCTCTATTGACAAAGGTCACCAAAAAGACAAATGTACCTAATACTTTCATGTCAGTCTTTTCTGGAAAGACTGACCTTCAGGAATCCCAATCCTCTGAGACCAGAGGAGTCTAGAGAAAGACAGAATTTCCTTTGGTGAAGGAGGATCATGTTAGGGAACACTTAAACAAACTGGACATTCACAAGTCTCTGTGCCATGGGAGATGCACCCATAAGTACTGGATAATGTCCCTGCAGTGCCAGCTTCAATTAGCTTTGAAAGGTCATGGTGATAGGGAGAGGTCCCAAAGACTGGAAAAGAAAAAATGTCACTCCTCTATTCAAGAAGGAAGATCCAGGAAAAAAATAGACTGTCCAGCCATACCTCGATCCATAGAAAGATCACTGATACCATTTCCAGACACATGAAGAACAGAAAAGCTAGATGAGTACACAGTGAGGTGGACTGAAAACTGCCTGAACTGCCAGGCTTGGACTTCAGTATTTTTACCACTATCCTTCAAGACTGACTGTCCAGTCACGCAGTCCATATCTTTAGTTCATATCTGCTCAATTTGACTATGAAGATACTGTAGCTAATTCTGTGTCAAAAGTTTTTGTAAGAGAACAAGTGTTGATATATGGACAAAATAACCAACATGCACTGTTCTTCCCTTATCCACAAAGCCAATTTTCCCATCACAAAAGACAACGGGGCTGGCCAGGCATTATTTGTCTTTAACAAGTCCGTACTGACTGTTCCCAATCACCTTATCTTCCTTCATTATCCTGGAAATGGTTTCTATGAAGACTTCTTCCATTGTTATGGCAAAGAGAACCCTGCTGTATTACCCAAATGTGCTCCAAAGGTTCAAAAGACTAGTTAAAAGAAGTGAAATGTTCTTTATGAAGGATTTCATGACTGTGTAACCTCATAAAATCTTGACACCTGTGCACCACTGGAAGTGGCAATGTTATCACTGAATGCAACCATTCTTTACCTAAAAAAAAAAAAAAAAAAAAGGCACATTAATTCTAAGAATCAATAAATTAAACTGAAAGAAAGAAAAAAATAAGGAAAAGATTAACTCTTAGATGTTTCCTATATATAAACTAGTTGAGGCAGAGAGATGCTTCCCTCAGAAAGTAAGCAAAATGAACAAGTTACTAAGACACTTCTTCTAGTGAGATTCCTGCCTACTGAGCTGAACAAAAACTTGCTTCCCCATGCTTTGTTTGTGCTCCTATGCATTATTTGTGTTTTTCCCTTGTACTACAACTCTTGGCAATCAGTTTTGTGCTGTTTCAGCAGCAGTGCACATGCACACACACACACACACATACATACAGGGAAGGGTTAAGGCTGTAATGTAATAAAGCCATGCTTGTGTGATACCTGCAAAACAGCATTCCTGTGAGGGAAAGTTGTGAAATTGCTTTCCCTCTTATTCCTCTCATGTAGAGGAGGAAAAATAAGTAATGTGTTCCCTCAGCCACTGTGTCTCCTCAAGCGCTGGTAGCCTCCACGCCACACATATCAAGTGCCTTGGAAGAACTCCCTAGAACTGCTGTAAGAGTCTAGTATTCCTGCATTGAACAATTTCTGATCTCTCTATTCAAAATATGCTCTGCTCAGCTGAAATACCTCACTCAGGGTTTATTAAGGCTTGGCTCTGTTATCATCTTTCTCAACCAGCAGCTATGAGAGTTACAATATAGGAGGAAAAGTACAAAAGCAGAACTGACATTGATTTTCATGTATGCATGATCTTTCTACAAAGACTAGTAACATAGCAACAGTACTGGATTTTTCTCTTTTTTTTTTATCTGTTTATATAGCACTCCTCATGTTTTTTAAGGCTAAAATTTAAATCGTATGATTCCTTCAGGGCATTTTCCTTATATTCAAAATGCAAGATATGAACACCTTGTTCACAGTACTTAGTTCCAAATGTATTGTGCTTATGATAGTTAAACCCTGACATAGCATCTGGTTTTAATGGAGTTTCTGCTTTTATTTGCTGATGCTCTTGGTCTGACTGGGCCATTGTGTGTGACTTCATTTGATATCACTGCGGTTTAATTGGTTTATTTTATATCTGAATCTCATCATATCAGTGATTATTGCACTCCTGCACTTTCCTCAGTGCCAGTGAAGTAAGTCGCTTTTGGGATGTATTTTGTTGCATTTTTCCACTCAGATTTCTTGTTTATGTCAGTATACACTGTCTAGGTGTTATCCTCCTCTTAATTTTGCAGGGGAGCAGAGCTATCTATTTATACAGGAGCATTAAAATAGTTATGTAACATGATAATGGCACCATCTCAGCCAAAGCTTTAGGTATCTTACTCCCTGGATACTTCTGTACTCAATGTAGGCATGAACAATCAGATATGATAAAATAAAAAAAGAGTAGCTCAATGTTTATTCTTCTGAAGGACTTAATGCACTCATGTATGTTAGTTATTTCATCTAACTTCACTAATATCCTTAATCAGCTTTTACAGGGAAAAACAAAAACAACCAACAAACCAAAAAAAAAAAAAAAAAAGACTCACAAACAAACAGAAAAAGAGATGAAGAAATTTAATTTGGGCTAAGCTTTAGTGCAAGAATTAGGTAGGAAACTAAATGCAGTAAAAAGTTATTGATGTACTGACTAAATCTTTAAATATAAAAAGTGATTCTGGAATTTATTTATGAAAAAAAAATCAAAATCTCCTCAAAGAGAAAAAAAAGCCCTAACTTTTCCTTTAAATCTAAGGAGCTAAATATAGCTTTTTTTTTTTTTTTTGACATTAGTCATATCATGCTCAGATGAAGTCTCTTCTGATAGAAAAATTTAGTTTTCTTACTCAGATACGAAGTTTAGAGAAAATAATTTAACAGACGTTTAAGTTATCAATCATGTTCTCTCCACCAACCCAAAGTTTCCCAGCAGAGCCTGACTATGCACCATCCCTCCTCAACCAAGTTTTTATAGGTTGATCTTCAAGCTATTATTTCATCCCTGTTCTCACATGCACAACTGGGAGGTAGTTGATTAGTTGCAGATGGAACTGGTCTAAATTTTAAGAACTTTAAGAACTATCACCGTTTATAGTACTTAATCCCATATTTCAGCTAAATGCCAGAGATACGATCACTTCTTTGATCTCCAAATGCACTCATATTCATAAATTGTTAATTTAGTGGCTTCTAACTATCTCATAAACCTTTCCTGAACTCAGGTAAGGAAAAAAAGCCATGTGGTTTTCACATAGCTTAATTCTGCCATGACCACAAGAATCAAAGAGACAAAAAATATAGCAGATATTAGAATACAGCTATTACTGAATTCCAGCAGTTGCTACTGTAAACCAAGACTAACTGCTGAAGTTTAGCACCAAAAAAGAAAGGAAAAAAAAATAAAAAAAAAAAAAAGGAAGTTTTATCCTACTACTAGAAATAAACAATTTTTACAAAGAAACCTGAACTTACTAGAAATTTCAGGTAGCACTATTTTCTGCCTGATGACAGAGAGAAGGACTGAGAGTATTGGGACTACTTTGGACCTTCACATTGGACATTTGACAAGTGACATATGCTATGTTGAAGAAACAGATGAGCAGTAAAACTGATGAAACTTTAACACCTTCTTTCTTCTGAAGTATTTTCTGGCCATGAATTACGTTGTTGCAGCCAGAGATGAAGCTCTTTTCTTCAAAGTAACAATGATATTTAAAGGATTATTTTATCTTTTTGATTCTTGGGAAATTAGAACAAAAAGACTTATGAACAAGAATAAACTGAAAAATTCAAGCAGACATTTCAGTGTTCTGAATTATTTATTGGTGCTTGGAAAGGAACAGATAAATACACAGGTGGCTAATTTTTAATGTGATCCTCTCAATGATTTACTAAGAACATCTGCCAGTTGTTTTATATGTGTTCTGTTCAGTGCTCAGATGCTCATAAAAGTTATCCGGAAGGAAGAACCACTTCAGAGCAGGCATGATGGCACACAGTGTAACCGACATACTGCTGTTGATAGAGAGCTTAAGTTTCTCTCAAGGATTGTCATGTATAAAAAGACTTCTCTCCTTTTTTTTTTTAAGTCTTGCCAAAATTTAGTCAAGGGTGAAAAATATAGACAAAGGTTTTGATGCAGATTTTCAGCAGATATCTTTTATATCGCTATCCATGAGCACATAGATGAAAAGTTTTTGTATAAACTAGTAAAACATTCTTTAATCTGCTGTAATTTCAGCAAGACATCTTGAGGGTCATCAAACGTGAGGCTTACTTTGTGGGTGTATGTGGTTCCGCTTACTTCAGCTGAATTAAAGGGCAATTCATGAATGAATTCACTGTGCGATGAAAGTAAAACAAGATTGCAATGATAAGCACGCACATCTGAGGATTTTTAAATAACATATGCACACTAATTTGTGAATAATAGAGATGTGCTAACTCTTCTGAATATTCATCTGTCACTGAGGTAGGTTCATCATCCTGAAATATGTGATATTGCTGTAGATTACAGCTGTCAGATGCAAGTATTTTGTAAGGGACAATGCTGTTAAAGCTCTAGAAGAAGACATGCACTGAAATACACCTGTGTTATGAAGGAACTTCAGGAATGATAGCCCTGTCCTCTAGGACAGCAACATTCCAGAAAAGCTCTTAAATGCTGCATAACTTAAAACAAACTGTGCAGTCCTCCTGACTTGAAATGGAGTTCTCTCATGGCTAAAATGAAGGCCATGTTTCATTGCCTTCTTGTCCTGGGGCAAGACTACTTGAGTGCAGGTTCTGAATCAGAAGTCATTTTTTTGTGAAATGCAGTTAAGTCAATTCTTTCCTTTCATAGTCAATCCTCTTTGGATCATTATTTTTTACGGTGTTGCCCAGCATAAATTCCAGTACTGAGCACAATTATTTAATTAATTCAAACAATAACTTTGTGCAACTAATTAGTAGCATTGTTCTAACAATATTCCTATGTTTAATGACACAGAAGGGTAGTTCAGAAAAGAGTAATATAGCTGCACTTAAAACAACTCTGAGATCTCAAATTACTGTCTTGATTTTATTATGAATGATGGCTTCCGTATTCTTATGAGCAAAACAACTCCTCTTGCAGTCACTTGGTCTGTATACAAAATCAATATATTTGTCACTGTTTGAAATGTAGCAACGTACCACTATTCCTAATAGAGCACTAAGGAAAGCAAAGTGTTTTTCCTGATGCCATATAAGGCAGAACTCAATTCGTCTCATTTTTATGTTCATTATGCCAAGTTAACATGAGCTAAAAAGGGCATAGATTTATTTTTATCGTTGCATGAAGTGGATATGACTTGTTGCGGATTGGGAATCTGAAATCTTGGAAACTGAACATGAAGTATTTAAACAAATCTAAGGGGTGCAGGGCAGTGAAATGTTCTGTGTATCTTTGATCCTAAATTCCTTGAAAATATCAGGGGACTCGATTAACTAACCAAATTAACCTATTCTCACACAAGATTCTTCTTGTCTCCCACCTCAGAAAATCTTTCTCAAATCTGCCAATCAAAAGGAATGATGAAGATGGAAGGCAGGAAAAAAAATAGAAAACTGTCTTTTGCCCATTGAAGATATCATAAGTCAACAGCTATTTTCTTGAACAAAAGAGACCAAAACTACTTTGCTTATTTTCCTATTTTCTTAAAGGTGTTTTGCGGGAAGATATTTCAAGCAAAATCTTTTACAGGTAAACAGAGAAGAAAGGATGATGTAAATTAGATATAGTGATTGTCTAGGAAAAAAATAAAAAAAATGAGAAAGGAATCTCTGGTATTATACTATTATACACAGGAAAGTGGAATAAAGGGAAAAATAGTGTCAATATATAGATCAACACTGACTAAAAACAGTGGTACTTTGTATAAATGCAACAACAACAACAACAACAAAAAACTCTCAGCATCAGGCCCTGAACAGATATTTTTACCTGCAGCAGGTATAACACTTAAAATGTTCTTTAACATTGTTAGTAGCAAAGTCTTCAATAAAGCAGGCCTTTCCACATCTCAAGCTGAAGTTAAATAAATAAAAAGCTATTTCACAGTAGCTCTTAATGCATGTTGACATTGTAGGTAATGGTTAATTCAACAATAAGAGGCTAATGAAAATCCATGTAAGGATGATGCATGATCTGGAAAATATACCTTTGACTTTCTACTGTGTAACTTGTATCATGAAATCTTAAGAAGTTTTTATCCACTAATAAATTAAAAAATATATATATTAATGAGTTTTTTTTTTTCTTTAACACTTGGTCATTTTTATATATTCTCTATTTATGTTCTGAGTCATCACAGAACTTAATCAAAGCCCTAGCTTTAAGCACAGCAGTCTAAAGTATATGGTTTAAACTCTGTCAAAGTGACTTTTTTTTTTTTTTTTTTTTAAATTGACAATAGAATATCAGGTAGCATGATGTGATATATGATGGTCCCTCAATTACAATGTATCTTGCAGCATGAAACATCTATATCTTTTCCTGGTAGTGAAGAGTAGCTGTGTTTGCTCTGCAAGCTGTATTAGATATCCTCTTACACCAGCTACATCAAAAGAAGAAGCGCCAATATGCACAACTGATAGTTTTTGCTTCCTTTCCAGGTCTTCCTCCTACTCCTCAGCGGCTTCATCTGGGTGATCTGTGTTGTTATAACCACTGTGATGAACCTATCCCCCATAGTTTCCTTTCAGGTTGCTACAGTGCATCAGCACGTTGGGAGCGGTGCTAGCCAGCTGCCTGAGGTGCCAATAGACATGAACCTGCAGCAGCATAAAATGCTGAAAAGACCACAGCTGAACATATGCTATGGGTACAAGGGGACAATATTCCACATCCTAGGTGCACACTGAAATCAACTAGAGGTAGTTTAGTTTTACATGTGTTTCAATACACATCTAAACCACAGATTAGATATACCCTAATTATATAGCATTGCAAAGGGTTGGGGAATAAACTGCTCCCTAGAAGATGACAAACATGAGCTGCAATAATGAAATCATAGCTTAAACAAAACCAGTCTGCTGTGGGTCCAACCCATCATCCTTTCTGCACAAATACCTTTTGCCAAAATCTGTGGGAGAGCTTGCATTTACAAACATGGAGAGATGATGTCAGTTCCTTTCAGTATTAGTCATTACTCTTTACAAATATGTAAGGAGCAATAAAAGAAAGCATTGTTTAAAATCTAATGTTACTTTTATCCATAATAAAGGAAATGAGAATGCGGTATATTTCTTCAAATAATACAGTCATCTCTTTTTTTTTTATTTGTTTGTTTTCTTTTTTCTTTTTTCTCTCTCTAGAAATTATTACATCATTTGGCAAATCTTCAGGTTTTTTTGATTCGTGATTTTTAGTTAAAAAACTACAGGTTTTATACATATATGTATATATATATTCACCATATTCCTTCACAATTGGGAATCCAAACACAACAACTTTTTTTCTTATTTTATCAGCTATTAACTAGGACTGTTTAGAAATGTGGGGGGAACAAATACTCAGACATTGATGGGAAAGGAATATCTGGCTGGCTTTTTCTCCCGCTATACTCATTTAAATTTTCTACATCTATCTAGACCCAAACCCAGACAGCGACATGCATAACTTCTCCTGCTCAAGGTAACACAGTTTAATATTGAAGCATAGGATGTAGGGCAACCCAATTTTTCTAGGCCTTTAGTCCCTCCACTGGAAAATATCCCCTCCCTTGAAGATTAGTAGCTTCTCCTCCCTTCATACCTTCAATAGTCTTAGTTGCACACTATCCTTGAACAACAAGCAGTCTGAAATCTTGATGGCAGACAAGTCTTTAGCGATATCAGATGAGAATGATACTAATGTTACATTTGTATATATCTGGTAAAGTCTGCCTTTGCTTTTCTTTGGGGAGAGCAATATTTTAAATCATCTCAGTCTGTTCACATCAACATGACTGATTGAGATGTAGAAATACACTAGAATGTACATACACACAGCTGTAGGCCACATTTCTTGGTCTCTTTTTCATGCATACTGTAGTAATATGCAGGAGGAGGTTGCCTCTGGACCTCTTGCTCCCCTGTATTATGGAGACACTGCTGACATTGGGCCTGTGTAAAAGTTGGTTTCTGGCACTTGGTGGCCAGCTACCCTTGTAGATATTCCACTTTGTTCAAAGAAAGCTCAGAGAAGCCCTCCTGATGGGCAGATTTATCTTACAGTTCACAGCACACAAAGATAAACATTCATAAATATTTTGTCTTGTTTTGTTCTAAGACCCGCTGATTAGAAGTCTAGTCTGAAAACTAGTGAGTAGAAAATTACAGATAATTCTGGGATAATCTTGCTTGATTTTATGTTATAAATGAATTGTGGAAATATAAGCTGTGTATCACCTTAAAAAACATGGGAGAGCACCAAAGTCATGAAAATCAGAATGATGGTTCCTGCAGCAACCATCATGAGTTTGAGTCTCAAATACACATTTTGGATTTTATTCAATATAAAGGTAGTTTTATAGAATAGTATAATGTAAAAGATGGGTATGATTAGATTATTTAATGATAGATTTATTTATTCGTTATTTATTTCCTAATAACTTTTAGGGCATTAAAGACATAATTTTCACCCAGCTAGAACTGTGTCAGAAATAATTTGGTAAGAAATCATAGAGCCATCTAGTGTCTATAATTGGAGATCTTGCCTTCTGAAAGTGTCATAAGACAATTTAGTACACACTGCTGTGATGTGTGTCATCATCTTCACATTAAACTTTCCATTATTTATTTAAGTCTCAGGAATTTAATAAAAATAAAAAATCAGAATTGTTCAGTATTCATGTAGGAATCTGTAGTGAAGAAGGTAAAGAAAACACTCTAGGATACGAACAAGGTGTTCATTTGCACTAAATTTAATGGTGTCTAAGCCTGGCATTGCTCCTCTGGATCATACAGGACTGTTGTGTTTATAGTGATAAGCCTTTAATCATGTAATCTAACATGCACTTTGTAAGTATTTGTTTTTCTGATATAAAATAACTGAATTTACAAAATGGGGGTTGCCCTTCATGGTCAAAAGAATGTGTCCTGCTCATTTTGCCACAGAGATTTCAGATACTTTCGTAGGATATGTGATCTCTTCCAAGCATATGTGCCTATGGCCCTTATAGTTAATATTACACTGTTCCAGTCTAATCCATTCTTTTCATTCCTATGCTCTGCTTCTGAATAGACCTTTTGTAGGGTTTACACTATCTTGCTCATATATTGTCACACCACAATATGTTCATGTTAAAGACAAAGAGAAGAATTATTCTTTGATCTTGATGTAAGAGCTAATGAGAATGATCGTGACTTTTATACCATGTAGGATTTGCTCCATAATGACATTTTTATTCCCAATTTGCCCTATGGTCTAAGGAGGCAATCCTTACTTTTGTGCTTGAGAAAAGGAATTTTTGCTAAGATATTAGCAAAAATCTTCCATTAAAAAAACGTGTGGAGTAGTTTGACAGACAATATTGTCTTAAAGATACTGATTGAGCCCAGGAACAATATCTAATAGTTTGTTAGGAAGCCAAAGCAGAAAGTGAGGAATAGATTTAATGTATTCTTGATAGTCTCTTATTCAGAGGATATGCTCTAACATTTAAGGCTACTTTGAAATTTCTGAGAGTGGAAGGTTTCATGTCCTACTAATTTTTGGCTGTTACATTGTTACATGATGACATCTCTTTCTGGCCATCTGTCATGATTATATCATGCAGGGATCGTCAACTACAATGTCGTTAGTAGGAGATCCACATCCATAAAGAGGAGGTTTATTTTATACTGATTGTAGCATGTTGGTATCACATAGATGCCGATTTGATCTCTTCTGTTTATGGTTCATGAAGCTTACTGAAAAGAAAAAGATTATATCATTTTCAGAACTTGAGTTTTAAGGAAAAAAAAAAAAAAAAAAAAGACTGGTTTGCACTCATTTAAATACAGGGAATAGTTACCCAAATTATTTTTCTCAGAAGATTTTCTCTTGTCCAAGATAAAATGGAATATGGTAGCAAAGTGGAGCCTGACAAGGAGTCCACTGACTGTAGTGTCCACTTTTCAGCAGTAGCCAGCACTTCCAATCAGAAATCCTACAGTTTGCAGCAATGGGTTAACTTCTCACAGAGAACTATTTCTCCTTCTCCTGATACAGTTAAATCTTGTAAGATGTCATGAGCAAGTATGACCAAAATAAAAAGATGAGATTTTCTTTTCTTTTCTTTTCTTTTCTTTTCTTTTCTTTTCTTTTCTTTTCTTTTCTTTTCTTTTCTTTTCTTTTCTTTTCTTTTCTTTTCT
>VZSV01000194.1:19202-84276 GCA_013398735.1 Nothocercus julius | reverse complement strand
ATGTATTTATAATTCCTAATCCATCCTAATGTATTTTTAAATATAAATAATGTATAAAATGCTCTCACTTTTATTTCAGTAGCATCTCATTGTATCTTTCCTTATCTTCATCTCTATAGATTTCTTTGTTGTCCAGAAATCACTTTCAAACATCACTGACTAAATCTTTTACTTTGGGTACCTGTTAAACCTTTAATATCAGGAAAATTAATAAAGTTCAAGGAAAAGTAAGTTTCATAGCTCCTGTATTTGTAATATGCAAGTTTCAAAATCCTTTTCCAGTTATGATCCCTGAATCACAGTAAGATTATTACTTTAATTTAGTTTCTTCTTCCTGATTATTAGTTTCTTCATCTCTTGGAAGTTTGTGTGGTTTGTGGATGCCATGCAACAGTAGCTCTTTTAATTATATGCGTTTCAAATATCTTCTCCTTTCCTGTCTGGGTTCATTTTGCTTTTTAATATGTCTTCCTTGTGTCTTCAGAGCATTTAGCGAATATGTCTAGATGGTATTTTTGTATTGGCCAAGATGGCATTATTCCTCTAGATGGCAGATATAAACAAATGCTGCCCATCAGGCTCTCCTTCCTGTGCTCCAAATCAATCAACAACCATGCAAACTATAGCTTTGCTTTGCTGGCACGCCTCTCTTTGCTGGTTTAACTACTGCATTAACATCCTTTATGGTGCTAATCTGCTCCTTGTTTTCCCTTCTCCCTCAAGGAAGGAGCCTGGGCTGTCAGGTGTCAACATTAGTGACATTTAACTCAGCAATTCATGATGATGATCCCAAAAAAGCAGGTAGAAGCCCCACCAATCCCTTAGTCTTGGCCAGCATGACACATTCCTATTTCCCTTTCTTTGGAGACTTCCATTCCAAATGCATTAGAATATCTGTTACATCATGGGTAGGCTTCCGACTCTGTCCAGCTCTCTCCAGAACAGACTGCACATATCTCTGTTGCTTTTTGACAAATAATAAGCCTCTCCACAGTCTCTGATAAAACAATAATTTGTGATTTCCTGACTTAAGGACATGATTATGTCCAGAGGTGACTTTCATTGATTCGGATCACATTTTGACCACCAGTGTTAGCAGCAGCAGTTAATGATGTGTCAGATTTGGGGAGATGTTTTGAGTCTTTCCCATAACATCTATTACATCTGCTACATTTCATTCAACATAGGTATGTCTACATCTTTCTTCTAGCAGGGATGAGATGTTAAAAATTAGTAGTTGTGTGTATTTATCTCATGACATTCTAGGAGGCCTGTCTGCTCTACAGCAGTGATTTACTAGTTGGTGAATCTGAGTCGGTATTATCCAGTTCCATGGAAATAGGAAAGTCCTCTTCTGGATAGCAGCTGTAGGTGGGAAATTCCATCCTTCATTCTCACTTTTTTCTGATAGTTAGGGTTTGGCTAATTCTTTGGCTTAGATTGCAACCTCAGTGACTCACTGAAACTCAATAGGCTCTTTGTGCGCATCCATGGATTGTTTTTTCTTTACTGTATAATTTGAACCTGATTCTCATTCCTGGTCTTTTATGTTGTTTGTTTCCACAGCATGTCTCTCTGTTGCTGCATAATGAAAATTTTCCCTTCCACTTGTAAGCAAGTGAGAAGTAAGAGCTGAATGAAGCTAAGATAGAGGTAGTTACATGTGATGTAAATAGATATGCCCTGGCAATATAATATTGCCCTTTCATTTTTCTATACACTATACTGCAGCAAAAGCTGAATTTGGCAAAAACTGTGCAGTGTTCATTAGCTAACAAGTCAGCCTCAATTTAAACTTGATAATTTATGTGGGTGCAAGTGGATGCCTGTGTGTGAGATGAAATGATTTAGCTTAATGGCAGTACAGTCTGTAATTTAGAGAAGTTTAAGACTTGGATTTGTAACCACTGAAATGTAAAGTAACATATGCTTCACCAATGGATTAATAAACTAAACTAAGAATTTCTATATAAAGTACTAGCAATATTCATACAGATATTCTCTGTTATAAATATTATTTGAATGATAAACTGAAACCACTAGTGAAAAAATAAAATGAGCCCTGTGCAGTTTTAAACTTCTCTTAAAATATAACATCCTGTTACTAAAGGTTTACAGACAAATTATTGGACTCAATAGAGGGGAAATTCTTTTGCTTGTGTTATACAGAAGGTCAGATTTGATGATCGAATGGTCCCTTCTGGCCTTAAAAGCTATGAATCGACTTCTTTTCTACAAGGTACACATAAAAGGTCAAATTTCCAAGGCTGGAATATTTCACTGAAGGACCAGAAGCTCTCTAAGATGTCTTAAAAATAATGGAGAGGGTAAAAAAAGACATAAAATAAAAACAAGAGAAGGAATACAAAATAAACTGAAGTAAGGAGTCTCTGTCTTTCACCCTCCAAATGGGAATAAAATGTTAAATACCGGAGCATACCATGTGCTGTGACAGTGCTTAAAAACACTGTCACAGCAGTGGTTAAAAAGAACTCCATCTCACAGTTCAACCTAGTCTATTTTGCAAGGAATATTTATGTATAATCTGTCACCTAACAAGAACTTTAAACTCAGGGAAAAAATACTTTGTGAAATGAATGTGTAACTCATCTCCCCATGTAAATACATAAACATAATTAAGGAGTTGCAGTGAGACATACCAGGATCAAAATATCTCCTGACTGTGTAACAACATTACCACAGTCCTGGAATTAGCACTCATCCTCCCCTGCCATGCTGAAAGTGAAATATCTACAGAGCAACATCTTCATTTTCTGGAGCTTATTTTCTAATCTCAAAAGTGATTTCAGTGCTTAGGAATTCTCATTGAAGATCACTGTTAAAAAAGTGATACATGCATCTGAGGCTTCCTTTAACATTTTAGGTCCCTTTAACATTTTAGGTCTTAGTTCTGTCTATACCTGAAAGCAGTTTTATACTAAAAATCATGTTCTAGTAATTTAACTCTGAATACTTATGTGGTAACCCAGGGAAACACTCAACTGCATACAGTGCAGGCATATACCGTCTTAGCAATAAGTACACAATTTAGGTTCCTCCAAATATTTGCATTTCTCAGAGATGACTTATCAAATACAAATAGTAATGAACATTCCTCCTCCTTCATCTTGATCCTCTCAACTTCTTTGCAATGTTGAGAGTTTTCTAACCTGTGTAAATAGATAAATTAAAATAATGAACAACCTTCATGCCCTCCATTCAAATGATCATTATTATCTGTCCCATTAATGCTTACAGCCTGACTTGGTAGTATTCTGTCAAATAATTGTAGTAAATTTTAATTCATACTATTCCCTGTCAAACCCTTTTTCTTGCAGATGTCACAAAAGTAGCAAGATATGATACCTAGAAATAAAAATGCTTACCTGGTGAGCACAAGTAGAGGTGCTTTATTTTAATGACATTCTTTCATGTAGTACCTCTTACGCGAGGACTCTGGCTGGAGAAAGTGCAGGGCATACTTATAAACATACTTCAAGATGACACACAAGATGAGGAAGTAAATGAGGATTTTTTTGTAGTAATGTAAGAAATTTAGAGATAGGAGCAATAAGAGTAGTGAAATTTAATTATATACAGGAAATGTGCCTGTCTTTCAAACAAGTTTATTACACTTATTTCTTATTCAAAGCATATTAGCTTCTTGAGCCTCTGTAATATTGCAAATTTGTATTTCTTTTTTACTATATTACATTTAGCATTCCCATATCCCATTATTATTAATAATTATTTACTGCAGGTAAATTCCTGGCCCCATTAAAGTCATTAGTCATATCACTAAGTCAGAATTTTACTTGTGGTGCAATGATTTAGAAAGTATCTGTAGGATTAATGGATTTCCTGCAGATCCTACAGATTAGGATTTCTGTGAACTGTTTGGACTTGGAAAGCAGTCCAAAACAGTGATATGGATCTCCATTTTTTTCCAACCACCTGAGCTGAAGTCATTTAGGTTCATATTATGCAGTTTTAAAAACAATAAGAAGAATGGACTTCTTGTTTTGTTGAAATAGCATTTTTATTTTAGAAATACCTGTGATAACATCATAAATTTTTTTGCCGAATCCCTTTCTGTAAAAACACAAAGCAGGTTTTATACAACTTCTTTTCCCCTTCCCCTCCCCACCCCACCCCTCCATACTTAGAAAAGACAAATTCTTGACAAAAAGCCTTCACTGGCAATCTCCATCTGTCTTTGTATTCACTGGGAGGTGCTAATTGGCACGAGTGAAAGGAGGTGGTAATAAACACTTAATACAGCCCTGTTTGACTGAAAAAGAAAATCCTTTGAAGTTTTCTGGCGCTTCAACAAATAGACCTTTCAGGGCAACAAATGCAGGATTTCTACCAATGTTAATATAGTGTCTTCAGGGGTATGGAAAAATATACAGACCTGACTTCATGATTGGTTTTATTGCAAAGGAAGAAGAATTTAAGTCCTGGTATATTTTCAGCCATTAACGTAGCTTTTGTTTAATGCTCATTGCCCCAAAGGAACCGTTTCGGGTGCTAGCAGCCTACTAACAGTGTTGTATTTTTAAGGAACAGAAGTTGCAGTATACCCTAAATCTGGATATACCCTAAACGTGTCTCTAGCTTCACTAGAAGTTGTGAAACTACATAAAATTCTTGTAATAATACTTCAAGTAAGTCTTTTTGTAATGGCAGTGGGTTGTGCCAGATATTATAATTTGTTCTTTAGAAACTATTGGATGATAGAAAAATTGTATTGCACCAGTATTTAGGAGTACTGATCCCTATTAAAATATTTTAGAAAATAAAAGAAAAAAAAATCTTACTCTTCTTTTAGTGCAGACTGGCTGTGATTTTTAAGCTATCTTGTTGAACTTCATCAGTTTTCAACAGGGACAGAGTAGCTTCAGATTAGAAGTCTATCTTTTCTGCTAGAAAATGTGAAGAAATGAGTGAGATAAAATCCACCTCAGGTTTCTTTTTGCAGCAATGCTATTATCACACCCCCACACCCCTGATAAATCCATTTCTAGCCTCCTATTTGGTGTACATCTTTCTCCAAGCAAGTTCAAACTATAAAATAAATTAACAGAGGTAAATAGTGAGCTGTGAAATTATGACACTAAAATATTTCACTAAATATTGGTAGAGCACGTAGCATAAGGATTATATCTTAGCTGGTAATTCTAAATGTTACTGTAATAACTAGATGTTCTTGTAATAACAAAAAGCTAGCTTGTATGATCCATTTTGTCTGTTATTATGGATTTGAACTGAATCTCCTAGAATTCTCAGTTATGTCTCGGTTCAAGAAAAAGATTATAGAACAAAAAATCAATTTCTAAATTCATTTATTTGCAAAATGATAGCTTCAGTGATGACTTCTTAACAGAGTTGCTAGTATCTAATCATATGTCTTCAGTTGGAAGGTTTATAAAAGGTGCTTCATCCATATTAAATTTTAAAGTGGAATAAATTTATGTGGGAGAGAGCTGCATGTCATTTTAACATTGCTACAGTACCCGAAAGGATCCTAGTTCATGTCTAATTGAGTTTTGGAGGCACAGCCACAACCACCTCCCTGAGGCAATGAAGAGGATGACATAACTGAAAGAGAAAAAACTTCATTCTGTTCTTTTTTTCTTCTTCCTTTTCTTCCTTTCTCTTTCCACACACTGGAAAAAAGAACTCACAGGCATAAACATAGGCATACTTTTCTATTGATAACCTTGTGATCAGTGCTTGAAACTTAAAATCATGTTCAGGACTTATTTTTATAATAAATATGAGCATGATTTTTGCAATTTTCATGGAATGTTTTCCATAACTAACTAAAGCCTCAGCTTTGACAGTTGAGAAGAGCATGGGTTATTTGAGTAGCTCCTATCTTGGCTAACACATTAGATTTAAAGAGCTGAGTGTATGAACCTATAAAACACAAGATACGATAACCAAGCTCCATTGCTCAGCCCATAATACCCTGCTGCCTTCTGGGAAATGGGCAAGAATGAGAAGCCCAAACTTGCACTTGCCAGTAACCCAGTTTAGGTAGGTTACCAAATGTGCTCTGGGACAACTTTGTTGGCAATAGCAGCTTACCTAAAGCAAACAGGGTTATTGGGAGAGCTGTAGTGTTTTATTTCCTTCTTGCTCTGGGCAACAGGAAGATCTTAGGGCAATGTGGAATATAAACTATTTGCTATCAAAATATAGTATAATGCTTCCCATTGGATTCTTGGCTGCGGAGTGCTCAGAAGTTCTCTGTCAAAGGAGTGCTTTCAGCCTGGATGGAACAATTCCTTTCTATTCCTCACCTGTTCCAAGTTCCCCGCAGGAGGTTTTTTGCAAACCCACTTTATTACTGTTTAGAAAAGCTGCTGTTATGTGTTTTGCCAAAGCAGTCTTAAATTTAATGTCTCCCTGTGTCTTTCTGAAATGCTTATGAAAAATAACATCTGTTATTTCTTCTCAAATCCTGTCTCCTCTTGTCTTCCTTGCATGAATGTGTTGAACCACCCAATTGCTAGAGGGTGACTGGGGAAGAAGGTCAGTAGGAGAGCTTTCAAGGTAGGAACAACTGGGGATTAACACTGACAAGCAGGAATCAGTGCCTAAAAAGAGGAAGAGAATCCCGATTAAGTAGGAACAAAGAGGCACATTTTCTGTCTGATATAATGCAGCATTTCCTTTGCGGATCCGTCGTTAAATTTTTTTGTAATAATTTTACAAAGCTTAAATGAACTGGCTTTATTATGTAATATTTATGGATCTTGGCTCTCTACTCCCTTTCCATTCTTTCTCTTTTTTTCAATGAAAGATTTTCTTATACTGGAACACAATTAATATCTTTATGTGTCAAGAACTTGATGTAATTGCTAGCTAATTTTATCAAACAAGAATAACTTGAATTAACTCTATCAGGAAATCACAGAATTAATATTCAGTTGGTGATTTTAGACTACATATTTACTTCTTTAAATACTAAATAAAATGAGTTCAACTGTCTGCTAACAGCAGTAAACTTGGCTATGATTTTCATATTGATGTGTTCAAGTATTAGTGAGCTATTTTGATTCTTGTTTGCCAGGTAATGCTAGCACACTAGATTTTACTAAATGCTGTTAGTAGAAAGCTTTAATAGGACAAAAAGCAAATCATCTAACAAAAGAGGAAGAAGGCTATATGACATTCCTTAGTGTGTTACTGCAATGCTTTCCTAGCTGAACCTCTTTTCACGTCAAAAGTAATCTAACATTGACACTGAACAGAGATGTTGGGGAGCCTTCTACAGACAATAGTTATACACCAATTTGATGAGGCTTAAAGCAAACTGAAATTATCACAAAAAAAATCTTATTTCTAGATTTTAGGGGGTTTTGTTGTTGTTGTTGTTGTTTTTTAACTGAAGCAACTTAAGTGTGTATCAGCTGCTTGGAAAAAAAATAAGAGCAAGCAGATGCACCATTGTGTGTATGTGGGGAAACATCTACTGAGTTTAATCTACTACAGCCATGGTAACTTTGTGATTGATATTCAGTGTGCACAGTCTTTTAAAAAAAAAAAAAAAAAGAAAGAAATCTTTAAATGGTAACAATACAAACCTTTTTGTATTGTTTTTGTGGTAATAGGTTTTGGTTGCAAGTCCTGTGTTCTGATTTTACGATTACAAGAAGCATAGCATTATAGTTGATACATTTAGTGTCAGTACTACTTAAGATCTATATTCTGTAAAAAAAAATTAAAAACAAGTTTCATCCAGAATAGGGATGTGTCATGCATTTGTAATTTTTTTTTTCTGTTTTCCTTCTGACTTAAAGTCTTTTATTACATGTTGCTGCTAGCAACTTCAAAGTGAAAGAATGGCTTTGTATTCCACAATCCCTTTGGAAGTTAAGCTCCTCAGAAGGATGACTGGCTGGTAGGCAAATCAGATTTTACATAAATCAGTTTTATTAAAAAGAACCATTATTACTGTACTCTCTTTTGGGGTATCCCTTAGACAACAAATGGATTTTCCAGTCACATCTAAGGAAATGCCAGCCTGTCTTCAGTGCCTCTACAACTGTTTCTAAGGAATCTCAAAGTTATAATGCACGATGCTTGCCAAGCGCACCCAGATCTCCCAGAAAGCAGCTATAGCAATGAAAAAGTATGTCAGATAAGTCAAAATAAGTCATAGCCAACATTAGAAAAGTTACACTGTATAATAGCCACTGTTAGCCAGTAGCAGAGCCTTAGTCGAGCTCCTCTGTGGTAATTAAGGAAAAAAAACAGAAGTAGGTTTAAATATTGTTTTATATCTTACTTATAGACATTATCACAAAGATAGCCTCTCTTAAGGAAAATACCTGGAGAACAGAAGGCCTGAGATCAACATCAATGCATAAAGCTTTTCTTCCAGTTTGGTAAGTATTGACCTGTTCCTATAACAGAACGAGCATATGCTGTAACAGACCCTGACTAGCCTGAGTGAAAATGATTCATAAATTCTGTTAAGAGTTACTAATTCATATTGTCTAACCTCCTGGGTAATTCAGGAAAGAACAAATAGTCTATTTGTTCCTGTATAGAATCTAATGTGACTAAAGCACAGCTGCCACTTAGTTTTATTGGGAGGATTTAAATATGGAGAATCCAACACATCTTCCTAATTTGTAACATGGATGTCTTAGAAAGTATAGAGAGTGACCTTAGTTTTATTTCTCTGTCATACTGCTGCCATGGATTCTCATTATGCTTTTCACCAGATGATTAAAGTATCCTTGACATTTTTGTTCTCATTATACAAAGGATTAGCAGTAGCACTGTAAATCCTATTGATAAACAGCCATAACTTATGTGAATCTGTGCTTCTGTCTTGTTTTCACTCATTACTTAGGGAACTACAAAAGAAATACTTAACTCTTACTGTTACCTTAACTTTGGAAGTATTAGAACAAAACAGTGGAAGTCTCTCTGGTATTATTTAGTGCTGACTAATAGGTCTTGATTCAACCTTTATAGTGCATGTTGAAAAACTGAGACAAATATTACAACCAATGGGACTCTTTTCAGGATCTGTGTTTTCGAACTTAAGATATGTGCCATCATTGAATGCCATTTCAGTCTTCCTTTACTTGGATGTTATTAAAAACAGATGAATGCCTTTAATTAGACTGAGCATCACCTGTGTCCAGGAATAGTTTCAGGGAAATCAATGGGACTACTTGTGAACCAAGGATTTAATTTAGGTGTGAGGTGACATAGCTTGATACTTGCTTTGCCAATTTTAGCAGGAAATATATTTTTGGACTGTTTGGGGGGAAGGTTTAAGCATTTCTATCTTCTTTTAAAGATCACACAGTCTTTTTTTAGTCTCATCAACAGCCTTACCCTCTGCCTAAGAATATGAACTCATGGTGGATCAGTAATATAATCAAAACAGATGCCAGTATCTTTCTTTGTGGTAATTAATTCAGCTTTTTTTTCTTCTTCTTCTTCTCTCTGAGGCATCCATTTCCTGCTCTTGATAGAATAAGGAAATATCAGTGTCTTAGAGCTGTCAAGCTGTGTACTGTAAAGCAAAAACAGTATTATGTAAGCAGCAAAGAAAGGAGCATCAGTTTCTGGCTGACTTTTTCCCCTTGATATAAGAATATAGATTTCATGAATCTTTTTATTCTGCCTGATGTAATTCTTATCCACTAAGGTGTCAGGAATACATCTCTCCCATGAAAATTACTTCATATTTTTCTCTTAGTTTTCTTTCATCTTTCTTTGAAGTATCTTATTCAGCACAGGGAAAGCTTCTAGACTTGACAGGTATGATTCGCTGTAACAGCTGGTATATTATAGGAGGTTTATTAGTCTTTGACAGAAAATAAATATGTTCAGGATCTTGCCTAAACTTGTTCTTTTTCTTTTAAAAAAGTATTTATACCTAAGTAAGTTGAGGATGCTACTCAATCATTTTACCAAAACCTTTCTATAGCTCAGAAAGACTAGAATCATATCACAATATACTCACAATGTGCCCCTAGATTATATAGTGATATGACTCTTTCTTTAAATGTTTTCTTCTACTTTTTCTTGAAAGAGAAGAGTAGGCTGTTTTGAATGTCGAAGTTATCCAGACATACTCTGACCTTTGGACATATTTCATTTCATTATAAAACACTCTAAATAATGATTTTTTATTTTCTTAAGGTCTTATTTCCCTAACTGTAAATACAGTATACCGTTCCTCTTACTTATTGGTTTAGTCCGGTATACTACTCACGATGTTAACTCTGTACAAATGCTTGATTTTTATTTATTTATTTTTTTTTGTCAATCACCTTTTATGTCTACACATAGAAATTACACAAACAAGGGTAAGCTGCTCCTTCTAAATCAAGAAATGCTTATTCACTAAGGTGGAGAGAAAAATCCGCACAAATGAAGACATCACTGCCTTTGAATGGTCAATAGCTGCCAACTGAAAATAAAGAGTCTTCCTGCTTCATCTCTTGCCTATGTATCAGCTTTACAGTTCCAGGGAGAGCTGCTAAAGAAGGTAAAGGAAATACTTGCTCTAGGGGCAACTATCTCATGAAATGACTCTTCTTTTATGTTTCTGATTACATTTCCACCCCAAGATAAGTGAGAGAAGGCAATAGGGTATTGCTGTTGATGTTTTTGGTTGCATAAAAATAATAATAATAAAAAGGTAAAATGTAATAATAAAGGCTGCTGATGAAGCAGAAGCAAGAAAATGAAAATGTCATGTCAGCTCCGCATTAAAAAATTCTATCAATTCATATTACACTTCACAATCACTGAATAAACATCACATTGCTATTTAAGCCTAGCAACAAGGATAAAATATTCCATATAACTGTAAATAATTTTTTAAAATGTATTCCAAAAGTGTAATAAAATACTAGACTACAGTTTCACATAAATGTCAAAACACACTTAGACCAAAAATCTGGACTCCATCTGAGCTCTCTAAAAGACATGATCCAGTGAGATAAAAAATGAAATGAACCACTCTGGGCCTAAGAGGTTCACCTTTAAAAAAAGGGGAATTGACCATGTGGAAACTGCCTGCTTGCCTATAAATTGGTGTTTTCAACTTCATGGAAACTGTCAGAAATAAATGAAAGATTTGCATTTTGTACAGTATGGAGTGCTGGTTCATTAAAAAAAAAAAAAAAAAAAAAAAAAAAAAAAAAAAAAAAAAAAAAAGAAAAAGAAAAAAGAAAAATCCATTTAAAACACTTTCATAGTTTGTTTTCCAGTACGGGAACTTTTTGACTGAATTCAGGTTTCCACCAAAGGTAGAATGCTTTGGCATGGTAGAAAGAAGGAGGCCTTGCTAGCTAACTTCCATGAGACATCATTATACCACTTCATCTCCAGAGCAAAGGAACTCTCAAAATCCTTTCTTCTTCCAAATTATTCTGACCCCTTCTGGATCCTGCCTAGTACATGCTCAAGTCTGGCAGTCTGCCTTTCTGCCTTTAGAACAGAGCCCAAGACAAGAAAGTTTGGAGAAATTAGACCCCAAGTGGTTGATTATTTACATCAATGATTTTATCCTCTTCTTGTTGCTATGCCTTATAAAAATGTATTTAAAAATAAATGTTTTTTATTTATCTGTTATGTTTTATTTTTAAATGGGTTTAGGGAAACAATGGCCTATCTGCATAACCAGGGTAAAACTGGTTATTAAAACATGTCTGCTGAGGAAAATAAAAAGGACCTGAAACCTATATATATATTTTTTTAATTTCATCACTTTCATCACTGCATACCTCAGAAGTTTGATGGGATTTTTGGGTAATGCATCTGCATTCTGTTGTCTTACTGTTAAAGTGCTTGCCAAATTGCTATAAGTGCAAAATTTAGGTATAATTGAATAGCTATTTTCAATTGCATAGATATTTTAAAAGATCAGAATTTTGTGAATGAAATAATTACTTCATCTCTTCTGTTTGCTAATTTCTAATAATAAATAGAATTAATATTCAATGGAATTTGCTGTTTGAGGACTTGTGTAAAGCCTAGGCATAAGTGACTGCCCAAGGAAAGATTCATGTGTGCAGTGTTAAAAAATGTATGCTCTATTAAAGAAGTTAATTAAACTACTCATAGGCTTCATAATTTCTCATGTGATAATTTCAGATTTGATTTTGCAATGTCAAATGTCGAAGATCAGCTTAGAATCGTCTTGAAGAAAAAAGTCAATAGCATTATGAGAGAATCATTAAAAAAGTTAAAGCATATGGTGGTGCCACTTATTCCAAATATGAGTAACTTTCAGCTGAAGAGTGAGAGTTTCCAAATTTGGAAGGAGAATTCAGTGACAAATTAAAACCATTTCAGCAGTAAAAATTTGCATTTATCTTTGATTCTAGCATTTAGCTGCTTTCAATTATTTTCTTTGTATTTTAAGCCACACAAATACTGTGTTTTGTTAAATAGGTTATTGCTGCAATTAGTATTTGAGTATAACCATAAAATTTTAAACATTGTAAAACCTTTGTGCTGTGTGTCAGACCTTAATACAAAAAGAAGTGTCAAGCTAAATTCATCACAAATTTAAAAGAGCACAAGCTGTCCTCAGAAATATATCCTCCTTAGCATATAACAGTTGTTCTAGAAAAAGGAGTAGCACGAGAGAGAGAGAGAAGACCTTCCAAGACTTCCACAGCTAGCCATGGTTCAGAATCATCGGCCACTGGCTTTTTGGGCTGTGCTACAAACAGTTTGTTACCCATCCCTAACCTAAGCTTGCAGGAGAAAGTGTGAAAGAAAAAGTCTTTCAGATGAGTTGTATGGGTAGATGGAGCTATGCATACACTTCCACTCTAACATCTGCTTTTAAATGAAGAGAAGCATTCCTTCTTAGAGAATATGATGTTAGTTTTATCACTTCTAGCAAAAAAAAAAAAAAAAAGTAATTTTATGGTTCACTTAAGGTGCTACTATGCTTTTTATGTTTTTGTACAGGAGTGTGATCACTATTTTGATAATTAATAGCATCTGACTACCTTACATGGCAAGATGATGTTTCTTAAACCCAAGCTGGCCTTTTTTTCCACAATTTTAATGGGACTCCTAGGGGAAAAAAGAAAAAAAAGTAGTTTATTTTTGCATGCTTTTCTAAATTACTTCAAGCTTCTGTGAAAGCAGATTCTCTCCAGATTCTTGAATCTGAAAGAATGCAATTTATTTGAAATGCATCTTGTTTCTGCTGTTGTTGAAGTATGGAACATATGAATAATAAGAACTACCCTTATAGTGTAATGTGCAAAATATTTTGAATTTGCATATGTTACATTTTTGTAAGATGATTTTCTGACTGGATGATGGTTGCATTCCAAACTTGGTATCTGAAGACCTCATAAGTATTCAAAGTAATATATTTGTTATATATGAGAAGTAATATCTCTATTTTTCTGAAGAGGAACCTGAGACATGAAGACATGAAGAACTGAACAAGTATTGCAAAAGCCAAGTCAGAATTTGAGTGTGAATCTCTTGAATATTAACTCTGTGTTTGTATTTGCTGAATTAGCACTTTAAGGAAGAAATGGTATGTTGCTGTTCAGCCTCATCTATTTGACATTCCTACAGTTGTTCTTTTGGCTCTCAGTAAAGCAGTCATGTGCTTTAGAAAGCAACAAAAAGCTGCACATTCATCTCAAGAATTGTTGTGAAAGGACACAGGTGGCTAGTTGTTATTCAAGCAAGTTACAGTTTTCTGGACTTTGAGACTAACTTTTATAGCCAGATGATGAAATAAGAAAAAAGAGTTGCATGATTCATG
This sequence comes from Nothocercus julius, assembly GCA_013398735.1. NCBI lineage: Eukaryota > Metazoa > Chordata > Aves > Tinamiformes > Tinamidae > Nothocercus > Nothocercus julius. Next base: position 70,487 of record VZSV01000194.1, on the reverse strand, counting down.
GTAATACCTGATAGCTGCCAAATGGAAGAATTAGGATTGCAACTAGGAATCACATTTATTTTGTAAAAATGCACTACAACAGCAATATTTTAGTGGAAGTGATTGCATTCTCTGTAAACCTGAGCAATTAAAGATAGGTCTTATCTCAGTTAAATTTAGCTGTTTAAATGTTTAAAACATAAATGTATAAACTTTCTCTAAAGCCAATAAAGAGAAGTACTCTCACTCCATCCTAAGATAAGTTTCTAAGAATTAACACTACGTGTAGGCACAAAATCAAAGCCCTGTCCTCTTCCCATCAGAGGAGAGAGGAAGTCACAGGAGGATCAAGACATCTTGCCATTCAGTAGAGCAAAGGGGAGATAAATGAGAAGGACAAATGGGATTTGAGATATGTATAGCTTATGTCTGAGAGAGAGCTATTTTAAAAAGACTTGCATCTCTGCAAAAGAGACTGCAGAGGAGTTATATTTATCCTCTGGGAATTACGATGTTAGGCTGTTTAGCTATCTGTTTAACTGTGTTCTTTCTTTAATGAAATTTTTGTTTTTGAAATCATTTTTGACAGGTTATAAAGTTCATTGAGCAACAGAAGAATTGCATAATCCTCCCAGGTTTCTAGATGGTACCTGTATTTTGGTTGCAGGCACCATTAAATTTCAACTCAGCTCTTGTCACTGTTAGTCAAGCCATGAGAGAAGGAAATATTATACTAATATTTCAGAAACTTCACACCAAAGAGGCAAAATCACTAATCTTAGATCAAAACAAAGCTAGCTTTACAAAATCACTTTATAAATCTTATTTTGAATGTTATCATTATTTATCTGGGGAAATTATTCATATAAAGACAGAAATGGAAGAAAATGGTGAGAGAATATCTGAAAGAGTGGAATGTAGACATACAAATAAGTGCAATAAAAGGGTAATAATAATTAATTAGTCCTTCTATAGGACATTTTACCCTTATTATAATTTTACTAGGTGGAAATTTAATCCAAAACTTTCCGTGAGGGTTGGAATCATATTTCACTATCTGTTGCTAATACAATTTTATATATAGGGACTTGGACCAAAATGTTGTGTGCTATTTATAAGGTAGAAAGATGTGAGGAATTTCATTCCTAAAAAGATTTGCATTTTAGAGACATTATGATCAATGTAGCATCACAAATGCTGCTATAAGCTTTTGCAATAGACTGACAACCAGGAAATTTAAATGAGCCTTCTGCTACCAATGGGTCAATTTAACATGGATGACTGTAGGAACCCCACAGAGACAAAGAGCAGCCTGAGTTTGGGGAAGATCCAGGATAAAACCAAGTCCCAAAACTGTTCCTGATTGTTACTTTTTATTCTTCCTCAATGCTTTGTATTCTCTCTGTTCCAAGTAACGCTAATTAAAATTTTATAAAGAATACGATTCCAAAGTTAATACAGTTTACAGAATACAACTGCTGATTAAAATTCACAACTTGCAGAGCACCAATCAGTGCATGGATTTGTTCCAGTTCAAACCCAGCCCAGAACATTAGTGGCAACCACTTGTTATTTTCTTTATTTTCTGATTTTATTGTTTGCTGGTCAGTGTGAAGCATTTGGGATGAGTCTCACTTTCAACTATGTACAGTTCAACACTGTAAAATCACAACGAGCATCTCTTGCTAGCCTCAGAAAAAAAAAAAAAAAAAGACAAATATAGATTTAATTTTACAAAGACAAATTGCTTCCAAGGTGGTGGTATGTTTTCTTCCCACATCAGTACCAAAGTATACTTGGACACTGAAATGTGCAGGGTTTCTGAGTGTGTGATAGCCCTTCTATGATTAAACGGAGAATTTTCAGCCCAAAAGCTGACAAATGAACAAACGGCTCCTCCTGCAGCTGTGACTGTGGTGGCAAATATGACATGATATAAAGATATGAGTCACCCATGCCCATCCTTCTCAAAGTCCATAGGTCATTCGATCCTTCCTATAGCTGTATAGGACCTTCCTACAGCAATATTCTTTCTTCTTTGAAATCTCCACCTGTAGCTTTCTTGACCTTCACTTTTCTCACATTCTATCCTAAAAATGTTACTTGAAACAGCACCTCTCAATTTCATTATCAATCCACCTTCATTTCACTACAATTATTACTCTTTCATATATTCCAAGCAGTTTCTGGTGCTACAGGTCTCAGTTTCCTTCCCGTGTCTAAAGAAATACAGCTTCTTTTCTGATTAATTCTGTCTGTGCTTCTGTTTTTTCTTTCATACAAGACAGCATTACTTGTAGGTACTAATTTAACACAAAGCTGACTGAGAAAGGTGATGCTGATAAATGATTGTATGGTTAATGTTTGAAATTACTGATTGCAAAAATTATGATTGGTCATTCAGTTCGCCAAATAAAGACTTTTGGGGGTAAAATAGGTGAATCAGCTATAGAAATAATTTTTGAATAATTAAAAGATCCTGACAGCATTAATATTTTGACAAAAGCATTGAAAAAAAAGCTTAATCCAAAGTCAAATACCTGATGTTTTCAAAAAGAACTAGTTCAATGATGCAGACTTAGAGTTAAGTCTTTCCTGCAGTTATATGTGAGTGAAAGACGTGTGACTATGTGATTTTATTTTTAGGGAGATCATTTAAAGATATTTTAAAAACAGGATATTAACTGTGGAAAATTACTGGCCCTTGAACTGAAATAAATAAAAAATGACCTTCAGTACAAAATAATTCCTCCCATCTTACAGCTATTCAAACAGTGAAGTCAATCGGTCATTTGTTAGTGTGTTTAGTCCAGAGAGAAATAAGCTCTCAGCTATGGCTGATCAAGATTTATGTATTTATAAATATATACTTTTAGTTGGCAGGCTCTTTATCAAGCACACCCCTTTTTTAGAAGAAAATGGCACATTTCCATAAAACTGACAAGTAATAGTAATCTTTCTCAGACAGGCTTCCATTCTGCTGAGTGTTTTAGTCTGATGGTCAGAACATGGGAACAGAGTGCCAGATCTGTTGAGGTCCTGTGAATAGTGTGATGTGAATAATAGCATTGAAATAGTACTTGAAAAGTGAAAATGAAGGTTTAGGTTGAATTTAATTTAAAAATCTTTTTAAGTCTAAAAGTAAAAAGTTATATTTATGTTGAACGAAAAATTCCTTATATACTGGACATCAGAAAGTGGATCCAAGTAGTTCTATGCCACTAGTGTTTTATATTGAGGCAGACATGCAGAAAGCAAAGAGCTACAACTTTGTTCACTTCCTGATTATAAAAAAAAAAAAGAAATTGGATTTCTGGATTTAAATTGCATTGTAATAGTTTTAAGTTCAATTTCTCACATCTAGATACCTATCCACTGGTCTACTGAATCAACACAGGTATGACACACACTCTCACTTTAACAGATTTCTGAGCCTAATCAAATCCTCTGTGCTTCCATCAAAAGTAACAGTATCTGAAATTATTCAGAATTGATCCATATTTGTGAGTAACCAGGTGACAACTTAGTTATCTTTGTCAGTTCATATATGATTAACAGGACCTGGCATCCATGCTATGTGAGTAGCAGGAATTTAATTTTGGATTAGTTATAGTCTGATTCTCTGGACCGATGCCAATTAACAGTTGGAGCCTGTTGGGTGCAGTCCTGGAATGCAACTTATAGTCTAGATTCATCGGAAAGGAATCTAGCTTGCATATTCTCCAATGACTCTGCAACACTAATGAAGGCACAATTAGCCAAATCAGAAGATTCCTTCCAAAGTCATGGTTCTGATCTGAACAAAAGTGCTGGTGTAGACAGAAGCAGCCTTTTTCTATTTTCCTGTGTCTTCCCAGGCCAACAGTTAGTGCAATGAAAACAGGGTGCAAGTTCTCCAGGTTGTATTGTTTACCTGCTTCTCTTGTATAAAAAGATATTCATGATATTGTCTTTTCTTTGGCTTCATAGCAATCTTTTTAATGCAGGCTTCAGATGAATCTTTATTAATTCAAACCGAAGAACACTTTGACCTTGAGAACAGAAATGACCTACAGCGTTTGTTGATTATGGCACTAGGTAGAAAACAAGCAGTTGATCAACTAAAGTCCCAAACCTTTCAAAGAGAAAACAATAATTTAAATTACCTTTTTCCTTTTGCTTTCACTGGCACAGAAAAAGAACAGAAACTCCCTTGTGTAGGAAATATTCAAATGGCCTTGGAAACTGCACTGCTTACAAAGGTTTGGTCAGAAACTGAGAAATAGCTAGGGTGTGTGATGGTAAAAGTGACAAACCTAACCTCCTAAAGTGTTTTTTTTTTCCAGCAAAGCAAAACAACTGATAGAGACTGCTCAGAACTGTTGTCCTGCAAAACACAATGGACAGCCCTCTTTACCTTTATCTGGGGATATAGGAAAACCTCCTTGAGCATTAATTTTTCTTATCTCTTTGTCCATAAATTTCTGGATCCCAGGCTGAGCTTTAACTTATGAATAGGAAAATGCCAATCCATCCTTACTCCATGCAAAATCAGTTCACCCTTCTTATCAGTCCAGGAGACACTAGAAGATGTGTAGGAAAGATATCAGTAGCAAGGCAAAGGGTGAGTGTTTACTCTGTAGCACAGGAGAGAGTGCAGCCAAAAAGGATGTTGAATCAGAGAAGACAGAGAAGAGGAGCTTGTGAAAACTGGAGGAGGGTAATGGATCCTATCACCAGATAAAGCAGGATCCTACAAGGAAAAGCAAGTATTCTAGAAGAAGATCCTTTCCCACAGAATCACAGAATGGCTGAGGTTTGAAGGGACCTCTGAAAATCATCCAATCCAACCTCATGCAAAGGAGAATCCTCTCTAGTAGCCTGTCCAGTCATGTTTTGAGTATCTCCAAGGCCTCCACAACTTCTCTGGGAAACCTGCCCAAATGTTTAACCAGCCCCTCACAGGGAAGAATTTACCTGTAGTCAGATGGAATTTTCTGTGCTTAAATTTGAGCCTATTGCTGCTCGTTCTGTCACTGGGCACCACTGAAAAGAGTTTGATTCTCTTCTTTACAGCCTCTTATCAAATATTTATAAACATTCCACTCCAGATGCGTATCACTGGGACAGGTTCACCTCCCTCAAGTGACTGGTAACCCTTTGTCTAACACATACTGTCCGCCACAAGGACACATTGCTGGACCATGTTCTACTTGTTGTCCACCAAAGTTTCTTTCCAGAGGATTGGCCAAGAGCCTGTGCTGGTGCATGGGTTCTCAGTCCTGCATGCGTACTCACTCCTTTCTCTCTTAGGATATGTCTAAATGGCTTCTCAGCCTTCTTTCATGCAGAAGACTCGGGACTAGTTAATTATTCATCTGCTCCCTGACTCATTTTTGGATTGTTCCAAGAAGCTCTCTCCAGCTCAGGAGCCAATCCCCTCCAGGGATGCCTCTCAGCAGGTGGCATGAACAAGGCTGAAGCAATTTTGGCTCCCTTCATTCCGCACCGTCTGCCAACACCATTTCAGTAAGCTCTGCAACCACAGAAATCCTTGCAAGCATTCATAACTCACCCAATGGACTGTAAGTACAAAACCTTAGTTTTCTTTTAGAAAAATGACAATATGGTAGACTGCAACACATCCCCCACAAGGTTACACAGTTTGAAAAAACAAAATAAAACTAAAAACCCCACTAAAAGTGGTAATTGTGACTCTGGAGCTAAGGACCACAGGAGTTTGTTAACTCCAGGGACTTTGTACAGTGGATGGAGCAGATTTGCTGTAGGATGAATTAGTCCTAAGCTGTATGGCCACAAGTCAGTATGTCCTGCTCATTCCTGCAGCCACAGAGCTTTTCCCAGCCTCTCAGTGGAGAAGTGCGTCTACACCCCCACCTCCATCCCCAGCCACTGTCACCTACTCTCACCAGGAACTGGCTCTACACAATACACTCCATAAAAATTCGGTTTTCCACCACCTTAGAATGCTATTTTTACCATAGGAAAGGAAAAATGTGATCTCTGACCAGAACTAGATTAGCAAAAATTATCTTCTTTTTATAAGCGATTCCTGAAGGTGAAGAAAAATTCTAGAACTAAAGACTAGATTTTTATTCTCTAACACTGTTATCAGTAGTGTATTCTTTCAGTTTAATTTCTGAATTTTTAATCCCTAAAATTCAGGATTGTGAGCCATGACCCAGCAAATTGCTTAGTCATGTACTTAACTTAAAGGACATGAATGCTACCACTGAAATCAGTGTGACTGCTTATAGTCTGAAGGGTAAGTCTGAAATATTGCCTTGGGTAATTGGAACAGAAATGTATTTTTTTTACTACGTTTTTACTACTCACAAAAAAAAAAAAAAAAAAAAAAGCTGTAGTTAACTACACCTAATTGCAAAATTTCCAATTTTGAAATTTCCAATTAATCCTATAAAATATATTTTATTGAATACATGTTTTCAACATTCCTCACCAATAGAGTCATAATTTCAGTATATTTGCTTTTGCTAGCTTTTGCTAGCTGTCCCTATTAGCAGAAATGGAATCAAGTCATTTTACACATAAAATGATGCCATCCTGTTTTTTTGTTTGTTTGTTTGTTTGTTTGTTTGTTTGTTTGTTTGTTTGTTTTCCCCTTTTTGGTGATCACAATTGGTTTGGCTCTGAAATCTTAGGCTCTGAAATATAACTGGAGGAATAAGATCTACACAGACTGCAGAAGTGATACACAGGAACCAAAATGAGAGGGTTTTACATTTTACAGCCTTCTTCCTTTTGTATTTGAGATGATTTAACATCTACTCAATATTTTAATTATTATTGTTTTAAAACTTTATCATAGCAACTGCTATGGTAATTACACTGAGCATCAAATAGCACAGCAATCCCAGACCATATAACTCGCTGTACTGTAAATCAGGGCTTCCTCGAGGCAGCTATAATTTCTATGTCCTTTGGTTTTGTCTACTTTAACTTTTCTATTTTAGGGAATACACATGTGCTTTGTGTTAAAGCAGGGAAGTCATAGCAGACTAAACTGCTCTCTATGATGACTTCTTCTTTTGGGTCATGCCCTTCTTGGGCGTTGGGGGAAGATGGTCACTTATATAAAAACAAATTATGATTCAGAGTATCCCTATAGAGTCTGCTTTAACCAGAGAGGTGTGGTTTTCACTGGGCCCTCACGAAGTATAGCAACCCCCAATATAAATAGTCTTGTGTTGGTCTAATTAATCACCTCTAATCCTTGCCTTGCCCATTGCACATAAAGTGGTTTTGTTCAAATCAAAATAGACATGAGTCTGAGCCACAACATTCATTAGATCATAGTATGTAGGAATGGAAAACAACTGGTACATCATCCGGTACACCTCCCCACCAGGGCAGGGTAGTCTAGTTAAAAATGACCCAAATAACATGTCTCTGACCACATCCCGAGCCAGCTAGTTTACTGTCAAATTCAGCCTGTTGCCAAAATGATTTCCTCATTTTTTCTTGCTTGATCACCTCTTTCACAGTCTCAGCCTCTCACTTTGACTTTTCTCTCTCAGCTGTCACCAGGCAGAGAACCTGCCTTGCCTCCAGGAGAGTTCTCCATATTTATACAGACAACCTCACATAGCTATTTTTTGTTTGCTTGTTTGTTTGAAATTGGAAAAATCTGTGTGTATGCAATTTCTGTAGTGGCCAATACAGTTTTAGGATTTTATTTTGAATGTGAAAGTGGACTTTTGACTCATTATTCTAATGACTGTAACCACTGATTTTTGTTACTGTAACAATGTCAGATGACTATGAAGATAGCAAAATCTTAGCCAAATCAGGTTATACAATAACTTATCCACCCTTAATAATTATATAAATGATCTCAGTAGGCAGACTACAGATTTCTCTGAGATAAAGTGTTCACATATCTAGTTCTAAAATATACTGACGCTCCTTTTTCATTTCCTCATGATTGTAATTTAAAGGATTAACTTAATGCTGTTTGATACGCTGTCCAAAGCTGAAGTTGTTGGATCTTCAATAAAAGAAATTGTATTAATGCCTCATTTCTCTTCTTTCTTTTTCACATGTATGTGTTGGTGGTTCAAATAAATATCAGTCTAGACTAATGTCAAAAGTGAAATTCAATGATAATGAGTTTCTTTGTCATCATAATAAAGCATATGGCAAAAAAAAAAAAAATGTTTATGGTGTAAGGAACACCAAGATCAAAAATGCAAAGCCAGATCTTTTTGTTTCAACTAGTGTATAGCAAAGGGCAGTGAGTCACTCAGACAAGCAGTTCATAACATAAAGATACTCTTGGCTAAGAAGAAGCATGTGTGTGTGTTTGTATCCTCTGGTAATGCAGTCATAAATATAGCAATGGATTTTGGCAGTTTCTCCTGAAAAAGTGATGATTTGATTGATGCTGGGATTTCAAACCTGCTTAAAGGAAATAAATTGCTCATTCCCATCACACCAAGCTTCTTACTGCTTTAAGATGTTTTGTACAGAGAGGCATAAATGACCTGCATTTTGAAAGTTGTCTGTGGCTACAATATCATCACTGACCAAGAAGTGCTGTCAACTACTGGTGATTTTGGTCCTTCAGTATTCAGAATCACGCTACCAAAATGTTAGTTACCTGACATCTGCAAAGAAATTCTTGACCAGGATGAACATGCAGGCCCTCTCTGAAAAACATTTCACAAGCATCAGGACCCATGTTCTGCTTCTCACCTGTGAGCTGCAGGGTCATGCACTCCTCACTGCAAGCAGCTTCATGGTTACTGCAACCTCTCATGACATTCACATCTTAAAGAATCCGAATCTCTTTAAATCAAGGAGAGAATAAGTGCCTTAAAGACTATAATTTAGAAGAAACTCAACTTAGGTTTCTTCTGTTTTGCAGTTGCATATAGATATCTAATTTCTACATTTTAAATTTCTGAAATGGATTTCCAGGCATGCTTCTTTATTTGCCTAAAATTTTGGATCTACAATGTTGTTTCAAGAAACGTAATTCATCCTTAAAAGCAGATTAGGTCCCATCAAATCAAATAGGAGCATGCACCAATTTATGCTCTCTGCTTATGGAACCTGTTGTGATATTTTTCTTCCACTAGTTGGTATAAGGGAAATGTGAACTAAGGGTGGTTCAAGACTTGTGTCCAGACTGATGATGTCATCACTTTGATTAAATAGGAACGTGGAATCCATTAACTAGCAATAAAACCAGAACTGATTTGCAAATATCTTGCATCAAAATGCATTTGCAGCTTCAAAACCTGAACTCATTGTGGTTAAACCGGGTTATTATTTATGAATGCTTTCTATTTCACCTTTAAGATAATAAGTGCATTAAAAAATAGCTGTAAACTTCAGAGAGAAAATTTGTAGGTTATATCTTTATGTGCATGATCGAATTGTCTCTATTGTTGGTGAACTCACTTCATTCCTGTGTAGAGGAATTAGTCATCAAGAACAGGAACAATTTAATGACACCTTTTATCCATATAATGCTATATAATGCTACTCATTTGGGATTAAAAAAAGGCATCACTAGCTTGAACCTTCTATGAAAGTCTGTTCTTCATGCTAAGTTAACAAGGAATATGTGATTATTTAACACTGCACATTTTTATTTTGTGACTGGTAGAAAATGTGACATGCCATATTTCACCTTGTTCTTCTGCAAACAACTCCATTTTTTTTTTTTTTTTTTGCTTTGAAAGAGTACAGCGATTTTTTAGTAGCAGAAATATCATCAAAAATATATTACCCTGGAAAAAATAGTAATTTGATTTTCATCCATAACTAACCATACAGACTTATGTGATCCATGTACTAATTGTAAGTCAGGCACATGGAGTTGATTTGGGGAATAGGATACTCTGATGTGCCTTTCTTTAGTGCAACCTATAAAGGAATCATGGAAGAGTGTCTGTATTTGAAGACGCAAATGTTTATTGCACCTGTTTTTATAGGTTCATCAAAATATGTGATCTGTGTCCCAAGTAGTATTGACATTCATCTCTAATCAGTCATAGTAATGATGTTACTGCAAACAGCAATGTCCCTAGGACATAAAGTTTCAATATTTACCTGTCAAAACCCAGTCTTCTTGGAATTAAGAGGAGTGTAACTTAATTGAGAATTCTATTTTTCCTCCAGATGATTAATTTACCATGCAATTTTGTGGTTAGTTTGAAGTAGAGGTTCATGTTCAGTCAAACTCTTTTGCTTAATGAATACTGTCTAAATTTGATCCTGCATCAAAGAGAGACTGCACTGTGTATAAAACAAGAGAGAAAGAAACACTTCCCTGTCCTTGAAATATACCTATAAACAGATTTACTTTCATGCAAGATGAAGATCCAACTTCAACAGAGAGAAGCAAATTCCTGTGCCATTTTCTTATCTGAAAGCTCTATGGGAGGACTAAGTTTTATTAATATATCCCATTTTATTAATATAAAGTTTATTTATATATCCTGTTATCCCCTTGCATGAAACAAGATCTAGGCACATCCATCTGCTGTCAGTTAGGAAGTCCTTCCTAAGGCCAGTGGGATCATCCATGTGATTCTACACCTTTCTTTGGATATCGCAGAAGATACTACAGAGATATCACTCCCCTGTTGGGTTGGTTTTCCTCTGCCCTTGTTGTGTCTTGTCAGTGCTGGGGCTGTGATTAATTGTAAGTACTTCTGTACAATAGAACATGATAGCTGAAATATCAATAATAATTGCAAAGCTCAGTGGATAAGCTTATTACAGCAATAATGAAGATAAAGGCGTCATTCACTTCAGTGAAGGCTACACAGCTCCTTTTGAGATAGCTTACCTTGATTTGATCTGAAACATGTTCCAAAAGGGAAAGTAAGAATTCCTACCATGGATCACTCTACTCTCGTCATAAGAAGGAGGTAGTCTTGCAACTTTCAACCCTGGTTTTAAGCTATGGTTATAACAATTCTTGGACCACCCTTGCTTTAAAATTTCTAAACACTTCATTTTGCTTTATAGTTATAATGTTTAGAATTTGTTACTGGTCCTAGTAGCTGCAGATCTAATTATTTACATCATGCTCTTGCGTTTACATTTCACTCTATTGGTAAAATTTAAAGCAGTTCATATAATATGTCAGAAGGACCTCGCATTAGTATTTGGATTTACAGCTTTATGACTTCATTAGAATTGCTTTGGATTTACAGTGTTTGCAACACCTCAGAATATGGCTCACAGACTTTATATAACAACTCACAGTTAATCTGTAGTTCATTTAATGCACATCTTATCTATACATACAGAGTTAAAATGTACACATCAACTTTATTTTTCGATTTTCAATGTGAATTACTTAATAAAGCATGAAGTCTTCTTTAGAAGAATGTAATTATAAGAATTCTACCCAGGCAATCAAATACACTGTCTGGATTTGAATTTTCAAATGCTCCCAACTTTTAAATTTCCAGGCATGAATTTTTATTTATCTGTCAGCATTCAATTGAATGGAGATTTTATTGCTGAAACAAATTCAAATTTGAAGGAATTGATCTGTTGCCTTTCCCTTATTAACAGAAAATACGTGTTAAACTCACCTTATTTATAACATACCTTTCAGCACTGTGTGACACGCAGGCTCTGCAGCCCTGGGGCATGCGTGCATGTGCTGACCTAAGACTACTCCTGGTATATGAATGTCTTTGTTGCCATCCTCCTACCTACTGTTTAAACTCCTTTAGGAACAAGCCTCTCCAAACACCCCTTGCAGCAAGATAATATGTCTACTTAATTGAAAAGACACTGAGGCAAAGAGCTTGGCTGCCTTGCCTGAGGCCACACATTTCTCTTGACTTAAAATTGTGTGCATCTTTCCACTCATAGATTTTGCATCCAAAGTTGATATGCCAGGCTCTGGGTGGTGTAGGGTTTGCAGTCCTTACTCAGCAACCCAAGAAATGTGGCCCTTTGCACAGGATGAGGAAGGAGCCTGGGGCATCGCCCTGCTGGAGAACAGTTTTCAGATGAGAAGAGATTTGTCCTTGGGCCTAGATGTGAAAATCATCCTGCTGAAGTATTCTTGATTCTTTTGGAGCTCAAACAATGGCTCACATTATAACTCTAATAAGCCAGGGTGTTATGTAATGGCTGGGGTTGTGTGCAGTTCGCAGTGCGTGTGTGCACATGCAAGCTCACGTTAGTGGGGGTTTGCCCTTATTCAGCCACATTTCGGTTGAATAAGATGTGCTGCGCCCTACATTTTATCTAAATACAAAATCAGGATTGTAGTTTCGAGAAGCTCCCTTGTCCCTTCCCCCAATTCCCTTTCCCTAACCAAAAAAAAAAAAAAAAAACTATGACTTTAAGCTAAAGGTTGGTAAATCATTTTAAATTTGTTGCACCAGGTTTTTGGTACCATCTCAGGATACCTAAAGTCTAATTACTCTGGTCTGTTCAGCATCTATCATATCTGCTGCAGCCTGAGAAGATTCATAAATACACCGTATTATATCTTGGGAGGGATAAAATCTTCATGATTTGCACTAAAGTTTAGTTGTTTGAATATAGCTTTAGTTTTCATATTGTGTGCTTGCATTTGTATTTTTTGCCTTTTGGAAGATAAATAAATTGGAAGGAGTTTTAAGCTTTCCGTATTAGGTTCTCCAGCTGAGTTAAAATGCCTTCTGGATTATCTCAGACTTAGAAAGGTTTAAATTTTGCAGACTTACATTCAAAAGAGTATGAGTCATCTAGAATTCTATTAATTCAATCTTTATCTGGAAAGACAACCAAATTTTTTTCAGAGAGGCTTCACTGACCTCAGTGGGATCATTTACAGAAGATTTTGATGGTCAGTCTCAGCACATTTGTATGCTTCAGGTACTGCTGAAAATGTGCAAATAATCAATATGCCGTTGTGTAGATGATAAACGGATCTGTGTTGAGGTGTGTGCTCTGAGGCAGCACCTGTAATGCTTTCTTTGTGGGTGATGTCTCAGGTGCCACCCGTTGAGACCTTGCTCTGCAGCCAGCATCAGTGCAGATGCATCAGCAGGAAATTCAGTTCAACCTGCCATATGTGGGCCAGAAATAGAGCAAAGAGTGGGTGACCTAGCTCTTGCCCAGCTTTTGCTCCTGCAGTTTAACTGCCCCTAGCACCATTTCCTACTGATTTAAAGCAAGCTCAAGTATGTGCACATGACCAGTTGTTGGAGAGCTAATGGGTAGTAGGCAAGACCTCCTTTCCACCTCTGACTATACAGCCTGCAGGTGTCCTTGGACATCTCATGATTTACTTCTGTCTTTTCACCATGATTGCATTTTTTTTTCCAAAATACTAATTCAGGTATTTTAGTCTTGTTGAACAGGTTTGTCTCCTGTTATCCATATGCCTTGCCGCTACAATTATTAGGATTTCACCATATTACTGTTTTTTTTTTTTTTAAGTTTGCAGGCATACTGAATTTTCTTATTATACTGTATCTCTCCAGATACCATTATATTTTATTGGCCGTCAAGTTTATCATAATGCATTATTTTCAACTGCATATATTGTTTTAGTATATATTTAAAACATTATATTCATTTTTCTTCCTTCGTGATTCTTTTTTCTTCACAGAGCAACAAAAATTACAAAGACTTGACATGAGGTTAGAGTCCCCATCCCATAAAAAAAAAAAAAATACAATGTTTAAAATTTCATATAAGCCATGCAACATTCTAAGTGATTATGTGCATTAAAGATCTCAGGTACTGAAAAAGTAGGCTAGTCCTTCATTAATGTATTGCATAGAAAGCTCAGTGCAGTCTTCATGCACAAAAACATAATTTTTACCATGGATAAAATTTTCAGCTGCAGATAATATGTAAAATAGAAAAAAAAAAAATCTATTTGTTAACTGCAACTTAAGTAGCAGCCTGATTCTTGTAAATCTGATGCTGTTTATCCCATTTGCTCTTTTTTTTTTAATTTTCATTCTTATTTTTATTATGGCTGATCCTACATGCACCTATCCACATAAGTAATATTACTTGCACGTGTAGCTGAGCTAAAAATCCAACCTCACAGACATTTTATATGCAATAGCAAGAAGCCACTGTTTAAAACCATATCCTTAAAAAAATTAAAAAAAGCAAAACTCAACCCTCAACCCCCTATTTTAATGTAAAACACAATATACAACTGTTGCCTTCTTTCATCCTGATCCACTTAGCAGCATGCTGTTAGTGGCTTTAGGTGACTATGCACTTAAATAGTTAATTCAAAGGCTAATCCTGCCCTAAACCCAGGCGGGGAGCACAAGCTGCGATGACTTTTGCCCGGAGAGCGATGGCAGGGATGCTGCCCCGCGCGTCTCGCCGCGCAGCGATGCAGGACCCAGCGCCCGGCACGTGGATTCGGGCGCTTCCGAGCAGCGGCGAGTGCTGCACAGTGCCTCAACCCTCCCTGAACTTTCCTGGGTAAATAGAGCAGCCTGACAGCCGCCTTCCCGCTGGGTGGATCCCGCCGCTCCAGGAGGGAATGGCACTTCTTGTTTTTAATTAGCAAAGGTGAAAGGTGAATTAAAACTAGCTGCTTGGCAAGTCAGAGCAAGGGGCTGACTTCTGAAGAGCACCAAGGAGGAGGGTGCTTTTTTTTTTTTTTTTTTTTTTTTTTTTTTTTTTTTTCCCCTCTTCCCTCCTTCTCTGAATGAATTGCCTTGCAGGAGGGACTGAAAATACGGCTTCTTCCTGAATCCACTGGCAGAGTCACTAAGAGAGCTCGAGACACAACACTGCAGAGTAACGCCTGGGAATGTCCTCGCACTTTATAAACAGTTGTCCTAGGGAGGGAATATTTTTACATGACATTTGCACAGCTTCACAAATGACCAGCTGAGCCTGGGCTTCTCCGAGCAACTCCGCATTTCCCTTAGAGATACCCCACAAACTGATCAAAGGGAGCGATCCATCTGCTCTGGGAAAGTAGAAGTGGAACTTGGAGCCTTAAAAAACAAACAAACAGCAGCAGTTAAGTGAAGAGCACAAGAATTTGATCTTGGCTGGGATGGCATCTGCCCAGGACCTTTTAATCCTGGCACTGTGTGGCTTCTTACTAGACCTTCCGGCTGGATGTCACGCAGCAGATACGAGGCAGCCAAGGTTGCGGCTGTCACATAAAGGTAGGTCAGCACGTCAGGTTTTTAAATACTTTATGCTAATGCAAGTCCATTGGCTTCTCTGGAAGTATTGTACTGGGGTTAAATTACTGTCCTCTGGCAGAGGAAAATATTCCTAGTCAGAAATTTTATGGATTATTTCCTTGTATTAAATTGCACCCATAATTAAATTTATTGAATTTGGGAGGATTTGAGGCACTTCTGCTGATTGATTTTTGGCTACTTAAAACTCTCTCAGGCAGAAGAGTATTTAGGTTTGCTTGTCATTCTGTCTTTATTCTCTGTCCTGTAAGAAGGATGTCCCTAACAAGAAAGAAATGGAAAAGATAACCTGAAATTATTGCAGAATAAATATACTCGTATGCATCAAGTAACCCTTAAGCAATTAAATGTCTGTTTCACTTTTAGATTTCTATTTATCTACAAATATAGCCAAGGCAAAAAGACTGAATTCCTGTGCAACCATATGATTCATTTTCTAAACTAGCAAGTGTCATCACACTATAATTAAAATGACTAACTGGCAATATAAGTCTGCTTGCAGTTTAACTGAGTTACCCGAAGAAAAAAGTGTGACTTGCTAAAACATATGTGTGTATAGTACTTATAACTTCTTTCTTTTTTTCAGTTACAGTTTCCCTGAAGCCTGCACCCTTCTTAGTTCCTTCAAAGTATCCCCTTGTTCTGTCCTGGATTGCCTATGATTTAAACTCTTTCCTATGTTTCTGTTTTAATCTTGTATATATAAATACTGGTGCTCAGCCAGGATGTTATAGTGCTCTACAACGATCCTTACATTTGCAGATGATGTACTTAGAAATAACTGACAAGCAGTTGTTGCAGTGGAAGTTCAAAAAATCAGGTGTTCAAGACAAAATGATGACTGATCAATCAGTAATGTTTTAATTTTACCTCTTGTGCAGAGCTAAAAATAAAATGCCTCTCTGCTGACATAGGTGGGAATGAGAGACTGCTAATTTACTCAAGAAAATGTCTGTAGTAGTTAAAGTGATAGCTAAGGTGCTTCAATGTGAAATATATTAGAATACTTATTTTATGTATGGCTAAAATTGAAGTATTGGCATCAACCACAGCTCCATGTGCAGAGAGCTTTAGTCTAAGCTAGGTTTAACGGTATTTTATATGGCTGGCTAAATAATCAGCTATAAAGAATGGAAAAGATGAATAAGATAATTGATCTGAATGTCTTGCTAGAAAGCCATTAGAAATGGGTTTTGCTTTTATAGGGCAGTGAAATATGTTTTAAGGAAAGAAAGATTTGTCATAAATGCTGTCTTGCAAGTAAACTGCTAATTACTGCTATCAACGAAATAAATTATATAACCCCTTTTAACAGCCAAAGCACTTCCTTTTCAACCTGTGGTTTCAGAGGAGAGTAGGAACAAATGAGAAATGCTGATTCTACAATCTGGTCATTTCTCTTGTTGAAAGTATGTATTTTAACATTTCTGTCTAGAATTATTAAGACTGTCATTTCTTTTGCTTGTGATGGGGTAGTGGGGAGGAGAAAAGGACAGTAAATGATTTAAATAGACCAGTTATGTTGGGTCAGGACGCTGGCTGAGCTGCCAGTTTTGGCATGCGTTCCACGATGGTGCTGTGACCATTAACTGCTTCTGTGCTCACTTGTTGCAGTAATTGTTTTTCTGCTGGGTGGAATCAGTGCACTTTTCTGTGCATGCTACTTTCATCCCCAGCAGAGAGACAGCAGTTTGGTCATAGCACATGATAACTCTATGAGATGTGCAAGGAGAATTTAAAGCATGCGTTTCTTGCCAAGGGCCGAGCCTCCTCTGCCTGATGTTGGCTCGCTCAGATCCAGTGACTCAGGAAGATTCAGCCCAAAAAAATCCCCCGGCACAAATGCATGGATCACTGTCTTACGCTTGGCCAAGCACGATAAGCCAAAGCCTTTTTTTTTTTTTTTTTCCTTTTTTTTCCGCACATACAAAACACGACTAGTTTTCCCAGCACAGAGCCGAAGCCAAAGGCTGGAGACGCATACCTGCCTGCATCCCGGAGCAGCTCTTGTCCTTCTGCTCCCAAGGAATGCAACATTCCAGCATGGAGACAAAGAGGAAAAGTCGCTGCCACATTCCCTAATCAAACAAGAACCGCAGGAGGGTCTCTCGTCTTAATCGCGTTTGCTCCGGAGAGGCGCCGCTGTGGTACCAAAGAGGCACTGGGGTGATGGGGCAACTGCAGCAGCAACAATCGCTTTGTAGCAGCCCCTTGCCAACTTGGCACGGGTGAGGAACCCCAAGACTAGGCAATCTGAGTCTGGAAAATTCTTAATTTCCCTTCCCAGCCCCTGGCACATGAAAGGGAGCCTGCCTGCTCCCTGCTCTAACTGAGGACTTGGCAGCTAATTGGGACTGAGACCCTTGCAAGAGCAGCCAGCACCAGCTATCTGATAAGCTAGAGGGGTCTGAGATAAGCGTGATGATGTTTAGGGCATGCAATTTTCTGTAATGGAAAAGCTGTTTGTAACTAGTCTATGTTAAAATCATTCTGCTTTAAGAGCCAAGAGAGAGCTTCTGTGGGTTAGACGCTTTGATTTTTGTAAATTCACAAAATCTTTTTTTTTTCTTTCTTTTTTGTCTTTAAAAGCAATGCTCAGCAAAAGTGCAGTGAACTGCCAGAGCACGAGCACGATTTTTTTGCCCACACAGCAAACTCGGCCTCACCTGCAGCACACACATGCCTCAAAGGCCATTTCAACAACATCGGGTCCTAACCCTGCTCGGAGGGGTCGCCTGATGGATAGGAATACAGCAACCCCCCTGCTAATTACGGAATACACGGTGCAACCTCAGCTTGACTCTAGGGCCATTTACGCAGCTTCAGGGGGAGTTAAAGTCCTGCATTCTTGAACTACTGTTAAATCTGTCAGGATAATGTAAACCGTAACAGAGATTTTTCGTAACGCAGAGAACTGCTTGCGAGAAGCGTTGTCTGCCAGTTAAATATACACGAGGCCTAATCTTATTCATGTTAAGCACAAGCATGAGCATTTTTCCATTCCTTTAGATGGGATTAGAATTAATCTTACAGTTGCCCAGCAGTCATTTGACGGTTCTATCTCTGTTCTTAGCAAGCTGAACTATGTTAAACCTGGGATTTAAAGGTGCTTTCCTCAAACCATCAGCTTTGGTTTATCAGCAAATTCGCACCACGGTTAATACCGTTTGTGGTATCTGTTGTACTGAAGGTCAGTATTTGATGATGACCAATGGAGATCCTACTTGGGGTAATAATATACCTCAACAGCTTCATGCTGATTTGTAGAGTTAAAAATATGTTATCACGCACTCAGTACTAGAAAGAAAAAGAGAATGTAGGCTGACAACTACATTTAAAACTCATTAGCCCATTTTATGTACAGTACAGGCCCTGCCTAATGAGGTGTTAATGGAAGCCAAGCTTCAGCCCATATTCTTTATAGGCTGCTGGCTAAATTCTTTCCCAGTATCCCATGGTTCAAGTTCTTGCAGTGGGAAATATATAATTAAGGTGAAATCAACACATACCACATGTTAAAAATAAAGTATTTATATTACAGGTTGGAAGGATTACGTTTCTGGAGGATACTGAGGATACATTTACATAAAACCAGTAGAACTGCATTAGAAAAATGTAGCCCTGGAGAGCCTAGAAAGGATGTAATTGTATGAAACAGGATTTGTGCATGGTTTGCAATGTATTTCTACTTTTTTTTTCCTTCTCGTTGGTAAGTATTGTAAAAAGTAAGAGTAACATTGTATAGACATTGATATGTGGAGCTGGTATCGTGGTTTGTACAACTTTCTTGCAGCAGTGGGATCTGGTGTAGCTGGTTATGTATAGAGACTTGCAGATCCAGAGGGATCTGTTTTCTAGTTTATCCATCTACATTACTCTTGAATAACTTGAAAAAATTGGGCAATCCTTAATCTGGACACTATTCTTGCCTGGAAAATACATGGTTAAACAGTTACAGCCTACAGCTCCAATCCAAATATCATCCTATCCCTGCTGTCAGATCCGCTTGCTACTGTGTCAGAGTGAAGTTGCAGCAGGCAGAAGGAGCAGACTGAGCTGAGAAAGAAATAAGCCGGGTTTAGAAAATTTATTCTCCAAACAAATAGCAGCAGATAACTGTGGAAGGAAAAGCTGTAATCTTGCAGAGGAAAAGTGATACACTCCATGTTCATATAAAGCTTTTAATACATACATACCACCTGTAATATAATACTTTCAGTGCATAAGAATTTCAATTTGTTAGGGCTGGCTGATCATTCTTGAGAGCTTCAGGAGTTTGGTACAACAGTGAAAAAAAAAAAAAAACAAAACAGAAATATTTTCCTTGCCATTTGCAGGAAGCAGAGTTCCAGCATACCTGATATAACTTTCTTGACAATCCTAATTTATCATTCTTTTGCCTTACTTGCAAAAGTAATTTTTGAATTCAGAGGATAGTTTTGCAATTATTGTTGTGATGTTTTGCTACTCATTATTCATGTCATAGTACTGCATACCTTCTTTTCTTACTGTGTCTATATTCTAGCTAGGTGGCAGCAAAATTTATCTGGGAACTGATGACTAAATCAAAGTGAATAACAAAAATCCAGGGAATTTTCAGACAAGCATTCCTGAATTCTGAAGTAGACAAATATATTTAATACATATATAGCACTTCTGATTAGTAGTCACCTGGAAACGTGAGTCATGGCTAACTAATGACTAGCCACATAACTCATAGGTGAATCATGACTAATTCAGTTTTGTGAACAAAAATGTTTTCTTAACAGCTTTCACTGTTGTGGATTTTTGCTTTTGAGTGGTTTTGAAAGACTTATGCTATTAAGACAAGTTCAGTTTTGAGAAAAAGTTAATTCATACTTGATATAAATCATCTAGGATTTATAGTAAAGTAAGGTTTTGGTTTGTGATCTATGATTACATGTAGTCTGAAGAGGTGTTTATAAAAAGCTGATAGGTAGGTGTGTAGATAGACACAAAATGGGTATGTGTGTATATATATCTAGCTATAGGAAGTAAGCAGCTATGGAGAAACAATATTTGAGTAGCTTTCAAAATAAATTCCATCTTTCAAATATATACATATATCTGCATATTAATTTTTTGTGTATACATTTGATGGACTGAAGGTTGGATTTTCCTTAGGGTGAATTAAAGAGCAGCATAAAGTGTGGGCTTGGGAACTAAATAAATGTATTATGGCTCCAGATTTGTGGAACATGCCTGCGAATAAGGGCTGATGGGTTAGGAGTGTTTGGGCAATGCACATGACAAGCAGCCTCTTCCAGTCACCCCAATTTCAAAGGCAGGCCCATATCAGTACTGAAACTCCTCAGCCACAGAGACACAAATGTCTCAGGGTGACTTATGGAGTAGAGATCAGAGCTTTTCTATCCACTCTCCCACTGACGAGACCACAGGTTCATTACACAATATTGACAAAATTCCAGTTTATGCATCTCACGAGAGGTGACTGGCAGCAAGGTCAGCATTTCCAAGTAATTCTAGAGGGACTTGTTACCCACGCCTGGGATTTTTTGGCAGAGAATTTGTGCCTCACTTTGTGCCATCACTTCCTCCTTTTTGTTGACCAAGACTCCTGGCAGTGACTGCTGCAGAGCACTGAAGTGATAAGCACCTTTCAGGGCTGCACAGAGCAGACTGTTTCATGTAACTTCAGTCACTTCACTGCTTTGGTTTTACAGAACAAATTATCATCTGAAATTGCAAGACTTGAGTAGCCTGCATGGTGCTGTGCAGCTACCTCCCTGCCTTCAAACTGATAACACCATCTGCTATTTGAGATTCTTTGTCAGATATCAATTTATTATTATTTCACTGAAAGCAAACGTTGTATTTTACTGCAATGAATGCAGGATTAGTACTAGTTGTATGATTTACAGTATGCAAGTGTGAGCATCTGTTTCAAGCCTTTTGAAAAATTTTGGGTCAGTAAATATTCTAAAATCATGCAAAGGGAATGCTAAATATTGTTAAATCTGCTGTCCTGTTTTTTTTCATGTAGTCAGGCAAATATGATGAAACTACAGTGTGCAGCCAGCATTAATTAGAAAAATCTTCATTTCTTATAGAGATTCAGAGCCTGAAGGGATAAAGATAATGATCTTTGTTTTACAGATAAAACCCTCTCAACTTGAGTATACTATTTGAAATATTTCGTGTTGGTTAGATAATCTGCCTGGCATTTAAGAAATCAGTTAAGTTTTCATGATTAAACATGAAGGAAAATGTTGAAGGAGGAAATTAGTAAAAATATTACATTATAAAAAGAAAAACTGTAGTGTAGTTTAGGCATAATTTTAAACTCCTCTAAAGTAAGGAAGTACATAACTATGGAGAAACATTAATTGAATAGTTTTCAAAATAAAATCTATATTTAAAGATGTGAAAAATGTTAGTTATCATCAATATTCAATATGAGTAACTGTCTGAATTTACTACAGAGATTTAAATAAATAAAAACATTATAATTTACTCAGAGCATAATTTCAAAAACAAATGTCCCCAACCTCACTTTTGTCATCTCAAATTAACAAATGCCTTTTTCCTCTCAATCTTACTTTCTATGATCTTCCTCAAGGATGCAAGCTTTCGTTTTGGAAGAGATCTTTCACCTTGTTGATCAATTTAATTGGAGGTTGACATAATACCGTTTCTCCTCTGCATGTCCTCCTTCGGTTTTGAGGAAGCTAAGCACTGATATGCTATCACTTTGTCAAACCACTTTTAGAGCTCCTCAAATCTTTATTTTCCTTTGAAAAAAACATATAAAGCAGAAATACATCATTACACATTGAATTTTTCTGTTATCCTGTATGATTTCCACAATTATAAATATCAGCCAGGCAAAAATGTTTTGAGGGGCTTGTTTAGGTAGTTTCTTTGATTACTTGTTTTTAAGGGGAAAAAATGCAAACAGAAGAAGGGTCTCTGCTTACTCTCACGCTTTTCTGTCCATGTCGTTTCTTGATGCTAGACCTTTCCAGAGAAGATGCAAACTGAGCACATAACAGTCAGACATCTGGATATACATCTTAGCCACAATACTCCAAGTGAATAAATCATCTTGCACCTTTGTTTCTCCTCTAGCCTACTCTCATTTTACCTGTAATTTGCAGGTCCTTTTAACTACATTGTCATGCCAAAAGTTTCAGCTACAAGCTGGGCAAGTATGTGCAGGAGGTCTGTAACCACAAAGATGTCAACAAAAAGGTGCATGCCAAACATCCCGACCTGGCATGATGGACAGGCTCTGTGCATAGGGAAAAGCTGCAAAACTTGGATTGCTCATGCAGCTAAAACAGAATTCTTGATGGAATAAAAATTGGATCTCCTCTTTAAATTACTCTTTATTAGTCTCATTGTGAAAGCAGATAATTGGTAGCTGATTATCATGTCCTGTTACTCCTTCTGAGTGTAGTACTTGGTATGCTTTATGAATCTGCTGAATCTGCTCCGTGCTTGTTAAAGTCAATGGGAATCTTCCATTTACATCAAATGGCCTAAGAATTGCCCTTGTATGCAACGCGCTGTTCCAAACTGAAACCCATTTGCCTTCTGGAAGTGCCGCCAGTTTATTTTGAACCTTTTAGAGATCAGTGAATGAAAGCTGCCAGGAAAGAGCGATGCGCTCTGCCATACAGTCCCAAGGGCTCATGCTGCGATGCTCAGCATTATAGCGCTGTATGCAATTCACATGCCTACTCATGGTTGACTCCCAACACGTAGATCCTCCACAAGCAAGGAAAGGTTTCAATATAGGGTATTTCAATGGTTATGAAAGCTAAAATGTCAGCACAAAGGAAGCTCTGGAACAGTCTAACGGCAAAGACTTACTTGTCATGGACATGTAGCATTTAGGTTCTAAAACTATGTTACACTTCGCAGCTGAATTTGATTGATATAAACTTTCACATCAGAAACCTAATTATGTATGATGTCTCTCCAGTCAAGGAAGATTATATGACAGAAATGAGATTTTTGTGCTCTATGCGATCCATCACAATATGATTCAAATGACTGCACTGAATAGTAAGCATCAAAACAGAAGAAATCGAAGGTCAAAACCTCATTCATATAAAAGCAAGGAAAACAAACGAAAAAGCCTATAAGCTTGTTAGCAGACAGCATGAAAAAAAAAAAAAGAAAAAGAAATGACGTCTTCTCATATCCCTTTGGCCTGAGCAGAAGGTGTTCATTATTTGTAAGAATTTGATGACAGGAAATATATAGTCCTCTTTAGGCTGATTTGGCAGCAGCAACTGAGGAAAAAATGCTGTTCATGATCCTTGTGAAATCATGCTGGTAACATTTCTACTTCATCAGCACTGAAGAATTTCATGTTTCAGGAAATTCACTCTCTCAGTGCAGCATCTGAATTTCATCTTCTGTTTAAATCCCCCAAATAGATTAACAAACAAATTTAAAAGGGTCTTAACTGGATCCCTCTGGTTTGGTAACAATGTTTATTTTTGCAAACTATTTGTAAAATAATTCTCCAAAGCAAGGAATCAGTGCTTAGAAGAAAGGCATTCAGTGAAAGAAGACTTCACTTCTCTTAACATCCTTAGTGTATCTATTCTCTACCTCTTAGTTTATTTTTATCTAAAGGATTCCTGACTTCATACTGTGCGGCAATTGAAACTTCTGTAGGGAGTCAAACAATGGGCTTTTTGCTGTTGCTAAGTTTGCTTTACAGGCTTTTTCTTACAACACATTTGTTTAATAGGCCTAGTAAAACAGTGAATGCAGCTGTAAATACATCTTTTACTTGTCAATGTGCAATAAACATCACAGGGATGTTAGCCTTTTCTTACTCTGATCTTCCTGACACTGGTGAAAGGAGGTTTTACAGAATGAGAAGTGACTTAAACTGGTAGAAGAAAGCAACGTCCTCAACTACTTTAGGGTCAATACCTTGTTTCTTTTTTTAACTGATGGTTTCTCCCAGCAGTGTTACTAAAACTTAATAATAGTGAAATAATAGGCTTTTTGATGGGAAGGAGTTATTCCAGATAGCACCATTCACTGGGGTCATCACTTAAGGTCACTTTTCTGTCAGAAAGCTAAAGGTTAGCAAGTGTTGTTCAATTCCATAAGCTCCCATAACTTTTTATTTATGATTGAGCTAAGTACTTTCCTGTGGGTGTGTGGTTAAGCCAAGACTAAAGGAAAATAATCTGTTCTTCTATATATTAAATATTTCATCTCAGTTGATTGAGGATTGTATGATGCAAAGCTTGAAAATATGTGTTGTCTTGCAGCCCAGAAAAACGTAATCTATCCTAGAAATTTTGTTCTTATTAAAACTATTGCTGCAGAAAAATCTTGTCTTTATGTGCCTGTGTTTGCATGCAGTAAGTAACTATTTTCCCTTCTTTGCTTATCTTAGGCATAGCCATGTCCTTCTGCATTTTTTCAAGTTACACAAGCCCATGGGATAGTAGTCATTTCTAAACACCCTATTGAGGAGGTATTAAGACATTCAGCAGGTTGGGTGTTTGCTGTAGCTCATATGGGTACATAAACACTGCCAAGGCCCTCAGTGATTCCTCAGTGTTTCTTACTAAACAACTGCAGCTTCTGTAGGTCAGGGCTCAAGCACAACAATGTGCTATATAATTTCTAAAAGACTTGAATCCTTTTGGATGAAATGCTTCATATTTAGAAGACAAATAGTT
Organism: Nothocercus julius; assembly: GCA_013398735.1. Lineage (NCBI taxonomy): Eukaryota > Metazoa > Chordata > Aves > Tinamiformes > Tinamidae > Nothocercus > Nothocercus julius. The sequence continues at coordinate 45,625 of VZSV01000194.1, read as the reverse complement.
TCAGTAAAGAGTGGTTTTGCAACAATAGCTTTGCATGCAGTACTCTGTCCTTAAATTTTACCACTAAATATATGAGATCTTTAATATAAAAATAGAACAGAGGCCTTACTTCACTTCTACAGAAGTCAATGGCAAAACTGTCACCTATTTCTATGACCAAAGAGTTTATGATGTATTTCCTAGTTCCAATGGAAAGAGTTCATCATCTCTCAGATACCTTCCAACGCTCAGCTGCTCTCCAGCTACAAAGAGTGGTTATATAGTAGCTATTTCCATTTGAACACTAAAAAGCTTTATGTATCATATCCTAAAACACTCATCCTTTGAATATTTGGTCATGTATGAATCTTTATCCATGCAAAAGATTCAATTGATTAAGATTTATATTTGTTTGCAAGTCCAAAGTCCAAGGCATGGATTCTCTGTGGCTGTGCCTATGGCAAGACTGACTAGAAGCAATCATGAGAAGAGTTGTTCTATTTTGTCCATTAAAGAGCAATATGAAATTCTCTGATAATTTTGCTGTATAATTTTCATATATAATTTCATTTTTCGTTTTATTCTTTGTCTAAAACATCTATGAAAAGCCTCAAGATCTATAACAGGCCATCATTCTCTGCTATATGAAAACTTTCTGAATTTTCTTTTTGACTATTTTATAGAGCACCCTACTTTGTTGTGTGCTTGTCATTTAATATTGTGAAATAGATATTTCAAATGCCAAACATGGTCTTTGTAATTTTATTGACACAGAACAATCGCTTAGTTTGTTAGAAAATACAACAAAATTGCTGCATATTATCAGGTTAATGGATTAGAATTTCTTTCTGGGTTCACATTTACTGCATTAATGTGTTATAACACTAAAACCTTTGAGCTGTACAATTAGATCTCTGGGCTCTTGAAACTTGTACTCTTAATTTAAAAGTAAAACAAAGCAAAAAAACTTATAGCATGGGGATTTGAAAATAATAATCAATGAAGTTTATGAACAGCTTGTGAACCAGCTCGTGGAGCGTGCTGTGAATTCGATAGCAGCATAGCAATGCTCTACGTCAGGATTGCTGAAAGGTAGCGGATGCATTGACACATACCGACACCTGATACTATTGCCTGGGAGTGCTGCAGGGCCCATGGGGGATATCAGAGAGTTAGAGTTGTCATGTCTTAGCATGTTTTATATTTTGAATGGTGTAAACTATAAATTAACACAAAGAAAAGAGATTTCTAATCTGTGATGAAAAGTTGCTCCAGAGCTTTTTTCCCCCCCCCCGCCCCGTCCTGGAATTAGCCATACATTATAACCACGACTGTAGTCCTCCTACAGCTCTGCTTCTGGATTTCACTGTTCGAAACATGGCAGTAAGTTTCTACAGATGTGGATTTCTGGATAAACCCTGTCCCAGTGGTTTTCTTTTGTAAGTGTTTGGTCCTTTAGTCTGTAAAATCTAGTCTTACCAGACAGTGTAATTTTGATGGCAGAGGTTAGCTATTACTGCCTTCTGCTGAGTCTCATATTTGTGGTTGTAAGTGTAACACAGTAGCACAGGGTAATAACCTGTTTCTGCTGGTATCTTGGAGCCCTGCAGTTGCTTTCACAGGGGATTACAATAGTGTTGATAATTCATCATACTTCTCAGCCACTATAGGGTTGTCTAGAGACTTTCAAAAACCCATTTCAAAAACCCACTGAAGAATGCAGGTGGATCCTGAGATCTGGGCTTGCACAACTGAATTGGAAAACCTTGAGGACAGCTATAACATTGCTGATTGGACCTAAGCTGTTATTGATTTTGCCCTTGGAGATTAAGGCCTTTCAACTAGGGTAATTGTCTTGTAACTTTTTTTTTTTTTTTTTTTTTTTTCTCCTTTAGAAAAAGAAGAGGCACAATCCTTTAGAATCATTGGGATTTTTTTTGTTGTTGTTGTTGAACTAATTGGATTGAGATATCACCCACCATGTGTCAATAACCCTTTACATATAAGAAATTACTTTGGAACTGGAATTACTTTGAAGTTGTATGAAAAGTCTTTTAGGCACTCCTGGGATTCTCAAGCATTATAAATTCTTGTTAAATACTTTTTTTTTTTCTTTTTCCTGAAATAGCGCTATAGCATAAATGTGAGAATAAAGCTTTCTTCCAGATACCTACTGTTTTGGCCAGTTAGACTGAACCAATATTTGAGCAGTGACGCAGGCAACAAGAAATATTAACAAGAATGCTTGAAAAGTGAATTAATATTTTCTAGATTTTCATGTGTTTATGTCAAATATCCCTAGGGTTTCTTCTGTTCTTTCCAGTGAGCTCACGTCTTAATATATCACTACATCCTTCCAAAGGAACGCTCATCTTTCCACTTTCCTAATACTTTCCCACTGCAGCACGCATATTGGTAACTCAGGCTGTAAAGACTTCCACATAATAACTGTCTCCTTTCCTGTAACCTTCAACAATGTTACCGAAACTCTTCGTATTCGCTAAACACCTTAATGGCTCTCTGGGTAAAAAATAGCTCAAAGCATGATTATTTCACTTGTGCTTGTTGACTGGTCAGATTGAATGTGTTAATTGACTAGTTGACTGATAATTGGACTAACAGAATTATGACTTAGGTCCACCTTTTGGTTAAGGAACTATCAGAGTGTTTCCACTTTTCATTGCTGATGTTCATGAAACATGGAAGAACTTATTGTTTTTGAGTGTGCCCTTAATCCTCTCCTTTCTTCCAAGCAATTTTTATGGGTCCGTTTGTTCTCAGACCTGTGCACCTCTGCATATGGTGACCCGTGGACTATAGGGTCCCTGATGCTCTCTGCTTTCAGATTCTCCTTCCCTGTAACAGTAAATATCTGTCTCTATGTTATTCGAAGACAAGTCTTGAAGAAATATATGTATTTTGAGCTTGCCAAACAAAGACTATTAAAGCAAGAGCTAAGAAAAGAAGACTGCCCAGATCAGAATAATTTCAGGATTTAAAAAGAAGAATATCTGGAGGAAACAATCATATGGGCTGTGGAAGGTGGAAGGATCCTTACTAGAGAATATGACAGGCTTGGGAAACTAAGGGAAGAGCAGGTAGCTGGCCTAGGGTAATGGGGCTACATCTAACCTAAATCCACAGCATCAGCATCAGCATCGTCTAGATTTCATGAGAAGACCTGGTAATATGAACAGTAGAAACATCTTCTCAAACCAGCAGCTGACTAGCTGGGAGACAAAAAGAAAGATTAAAAGCAAATTTGAGAATTTGAGTTCTTGAGAATACTTCAGTTTAGGAGTAATAACAAAAATAAATTGTGTGTTTACTTTGTATTATCTTAGATGGTGTCAGCTCTGAATAATAAACTATTAATAAAGTGGCTTGTATTGTGCTAAGAAGCAGTATTATTTATCTGTATCCTCAAAACTACTTAATTTAACACCCCTCAGTTTTAAGTGTCATGAGATACAAAGTGAAATAAACTAATCTTCGTCCTTGTATTGACTGAGTTGTAAATGCATTCCAAAAATTCTAGAAGGCTGATGAAACACAAGTTTTTCTTCAGCTGCAGCTATTTATTCTTAAGTATTATTCATGTAGATACTTAACTTCAATTTTGCAGATTACTGAATGCAGTTTCCTGAATGTTAAGATAAGCCATGTTATCCCACAGTTCTCAGAAATGGTAGCAACATTTTTTAGGAGAGTATGACAGGTGCTGTCTTCTAATAGTAATCTCCAGAAGAACACTTATTTTTGCTATCAGTTAAGTATTTAATCCTAAAATTCCACATGAACCTTTTTTTTTTTTTTTTTTCCAGTGCTGCTGAGGTTTCCGTTATCCATTAATAGATTATTGAGCTATAGTACTTTTCTTTGAAATCGTATGTCCTGAAAACTAAAGATTTCAAAAATACAAGCATTCTTTTTTTAAACAGAGTAGCCCTCAGAGTCACAAAAATATCTTGAAAATGGAAACCTCAATGACTGAAATAAATGAAGGATAAGTAGAAAGAGCCTTACATTTATTTCTGGAATAATTAAATACTTACAGGCAAAGTTTGATTCCCCTATTTAACAGTATCTTGTTTTTTGACTAATCTAAGCAGCTTGATTGCTTCTTGATGAATGTCAATAAGTACTAATACCTTCTTACACTATCAGTGAGTTTAAGTGCTACTTTTTCTCTAGAACAGGCTTATCGTTATTATCTGAATTGAGTGTGGCTTGAATAGGTATTTGCTTAAATTATTATGGTGAAAAAGAAATGTAAGGAAATAATATTCAGTGGCTCATTTATTACCAGGAAGACTAGGTGAAACACACCTTTTTCTGCAGACTTCTGTAATTGTACATCTGCTTTGGAGTGTGACTACTCATTTTTTAGATTTTGTCATAGCTTTCCAAACTACAAACACGAGACGGAGGAACACTGATTAGTTTACAATGAGTTGGCAAGTCATGCAGCAGGGGAAGACCTGAGTTCACATTCATAGCCTGCAGCAAATTTGCATCAATGCAACTTAATGGAATCATTTTAATTTGGGAATAAGTTTACATCACTTTGATTCTGAAGCAGAGTGAAGGAAGACATGCACCCAGTATCACAGATCAGCTGAATGCGTGGCAACTTGTTATTTAATCATAATTTGTTCTTCATCAAATCCTTATCAATTCTTGTGTCAAAGATGGTTCTCTTTTTTTGGCCTCAGTGGGCTTTTTGTTTGTTTTGTTTTGTTCTTTTTTGATATCTTCTACTTGGATTAAGAAACATCTAAGGCATATGCTGTTTTGTTTTGTGGTCTGTTTTTATTCATTTGCCTTCTTCTTCAAGGTTCATGGATATGTATGATAGGTATCCTATGCCTATGCAACTGCCAGATAATGAGAAGGATTCAAATTAACATTTAAATTATTTTAGTTTTATTTAATAAGCAATTCCAATATGGAATCATTTAATATGCAAAATATAACCTCCTTAAACATCTTTTTGTCTATTATAGCATATGATCGGTTTGCAGAGGAGATTTCCAAGTAATTTTCCGATGCAGTTTTACTCTTTTGTGATGCCTCATTGACCTCAATCATTAATCATGTATAACTTAATACAAACAAAGCATTTTCTCTCCTGGATGATTTTTTTTTTTCTTGAGTGGCCCTTCTTTTCGCTATCTTTGAATCTGAATTTGAGAATCCAGAAACCAGTTGTGCATCTTTCAAACTAGAAATTTGTTTTGACTTACTATACCAGTTTTGTGCTAAGGTGTTTCTTTCTCAAAGTTATCATACTTTAATTTCATATATTCAGAGTGTCTGGAAACTATTGCTTCTGTTTAGGGTCACTTTTATTTAGAGTTCAGATAAGGAATAGGTATACATATTGAGTTGTGTTTTGTTTATGGAAGGCACTGGATTTTGACAATGTGGTGGCTGGAATTCCTTATTCATGTACAAACACAGATGCAGCAGAGAAGCAGCATCCCTGGTAGCCTGATCAACAAAATATCTTCAGTGTTAGAAGAGTTTGCCATTCTTTATACCATTATGTCTTTTGTTACCCTTTAGAGAATTTTAAGCAAGATTACTGAAGATTATGCAATTGTTTTTAGATAGAGCTTGACTGGTTTATTACATTGACGTTAAATAGTGCTTGATTTGTTCAGAAAAATATGCAATTAAATAATAGAAATTGTGAAAAAGTTGATTATATTTTTTATTATCACTCTTTGCCTATCTAATGTTTTGCTAGATTTCGTGGGACTTGAAAGGACACAAGGCAACTTTTGTTTCGGCCTTGTCTATAATGCACTGATCCCAAGTTTCAGACTTTGAATACTTTTTGAGAGCTAAAAAAGACTTGTTTTGATTCATAATTTGGTTGCTTTGTCTTTGTTGCTGTTGTTATTGTTGTTTTCTTGTTTGTTTGTTTTTGAGAGGAGGGTTGTTTCTTTCTTTCATGAAACCTTAAAGATAATAAGTAGAGACAGACTTTGTGTTCTTTCTGGCATTAAATTCTCAGATAGATGGTTTGTGTGCCCATCTCACATGCTCAGGATTAAACTGATTACCAGATTTGAGATCAAAATAAATATTTATTTCTTTCCCAATATATTTCTTCTCCTTTATGGTGCTTCCCATTTATCAATGCACAATGAATTCAGTACATATCTGCTGAATAACACATTATATTGTATTTAACAAGAAGTTAATTTTCAAATATCCTCTCCCATGCTGGAAGCAGCTTTCTCATTATTTGTAGGTCCAGGTCATCACAGCAGGAATGCAGAGAGCAGATACATAAGGTCTTTGGAAAACAACAGATTTGACAGTCACTTGTGAGGAGTTGGGAAGGGTGAGGGGAGTTCAATTCCTACAATTTCTCTTTTTATGGCTTAGGGAAAAAGAGGAAGGAATTTGAAGAGGGGATCCACCATTGCTCAGTCAAACTATGTTGAGATAAGTTTAAAAAGCTGAAACTAACTGCAGATGCTGCTCTGGTGCAACAGGACATCCCAGGAAATCTTCTACTGCAGATGGATTCATTACATTATTATAAGTATTTCACTAAGAGGACAGGTAATACCTAAAGAAGAGCCCTTCCTCAAGCTTTTCTTCTTTTCATGACACTGGTAGTATTTCTCTATCTCTTTTTTTTTTTTTTTTTTTTTTTTTTTTTCATCTGCATCCTCTCATCCAAATTTCTCTCCATCTCCCTATTTTTCTTCTCTCAACCATATTTAATTTACACGTATTAATGCAAAGCTGTTCCTCAGGACTGGATCTCAATCTTTTTCTTGTTTTCCACTACCTTTCTCAGCTGTATTGAGAATAGTGCTTCTTTTCCTTAGAGGCTAAGGTTTAATTTTTCTTCTCTTCCTCTCTGTCAAACAGACCTTCTATACAAAAATAAAATTTAAGTTTCAATACTACAGGTGTTTTTACCGCCGTTCCATTCTTGCTGTGCTGTCACTAGAGCTTTCATCAAAGAGCCTGAAGTTAATGGAAGCATTTGTTTTCAGATGTGAACCACGAAAACAGCTTTCAGAATATCGCTCAGTTGAATTCAGACTGATGGATCAATATCAGTCACATAAGTATGAGTTTTTGTCTATGACAGCTGTATTTTTAAATGATGTTTCATGTTACAGTGCTAGAGATGCAAGGCACAAAAGGTCATTCCAATCCTTCAGATCTTTCATAAGCGGGGCAGCTAGCTTGTCCTCTTTAGAAGTGTACTCTTAATCCAAGTAGAATGCTAATGATCATTCCTGTTTCTGAGGTGGAAATATGAAACTTGGGAGACATATTAAAAAGATATGGTGTCTGAAAGCTTGTCTGCTTTTTCCAACTGTTTCAGCGGCTAAAAGCTACAGCTTTTCTGATTGCCTTGCCTACATACTAAGGCCCATCATAACCACAGTTAAAATTTGTTTACATATCTCTTATATCTCCTTGTTTTTACTTTTGGAGTTATAACTAGGATCAGAAATGGAAGTGTGACAATACCCTAGAGGAAAATATAGACTTCCAGAAAATCCCTCAGATATGAGTTCCTGTGTATAGTCATCTACTCTTAAATGAGGCCAATACTCTGAATTTCATCCATTAGTAGCTCACATTAGGTGATACAACTCAAGCTAAGCATTTTCAGCACAAATTGGCTGTTTGGAACTTCTGTAATGGAAACCAGTTTCATTTTTTCCCATCTACAGTTGAGTTATATGTAGCTGGCATGCATATTGACATTTTAAATTGATTTGAAATAAAGAACTATGTTGCACTATATTACATTATACTTTGATAGGGTGTATGTGACACAACCTTAAATGCTAAATTCAAAATAGGATTTTTTGTTTATTTTTTTATACTGCTTCAGATTTCGAAAGAAATTGTGAGTTTCTCCTCACTTGATTATTGCTAAATAATCACTTTATTATTATTTCAGATAGTATGATGTAATGTAGATAAAAGAGACTGTATGTATGTATCTGAGTTAGTACTTTTTTGTTTATTTATTCATCTATTTTTACTCATGAACAGTTTAGCCTATGGACAATAAACACAATCAACAATGGGAAAAACTCACTAATTATCTATGAATAACCATTCAAAAACTATATACTTCATCAAAAAATCAATTTTCCTATAAGTTAATTTTGTTCCTTTTTGGAAGAAGTATCGAGAATGTACATTAATGTAATATATTTCTTCATTAAAACTATTCTCACTTTTCAAATTATGTGACTAAACTGCAGAGCCAAAATTTTACTTGAATATCCTATCAAATATTATTCGGTTTCTGCAGTGTTTTTCATTTCATAATTAACTAAATATAATATGGAAAATGGCAAACACTGTATTTTACAACTGTATTCTTTTGATTTGATTTGAAAAAATCAAATCAAAAATCAAAATCAAAATCAAAATTTGATTTGAATAGTTTTTGAAAGCCATTTTGGTAATTTTGAAGGATAATAGCAGTTTTCCTCCCAGTAAATAGCTTTATATGCTGCTTGCTGGAATGGCTTAAGAAGGCTTTCTAGTTATTTTAATACCACTTGAACTTCTAAAGTCAACTACTCTCATCCTCCAGGACTATTATAACATTGTGATTAATAAATCTTCCTCTGAATAAACTTTGTAGTTCACCCTGGCAGGAAGAGCCATTAACCACTTTATGCTTCTCTCATCAGTAAATCCAGACTGCCAAAAGATACCACAGACTCTTCACAGAAAAGATGCCACTTAAGCAGCAGATCTCATGTTTTCAATTTTCTCGTCAAGGCTTCAGTTCTGAGCAGCCTGCGGGACACTGAAATCTTGCTCATAGTGTAACAACTCACTATATGTTCACTATATGTAACTGAGAAGCAGAGATCCCTGGTGTTTCAGCTTGCCAGGGAGTAGATCCATGGAGTATAGCCAGTTTCCTGGACTATTAATTAAGTCAAGGAGAGAGTTTCCCTCTTCTCTGTGGTTCAGCTTGACAATTGATCACTTTTGCAGATCCAGAAACACATCTGTCCACATCTCTTGGGGCAATATTTTTTCACCCTCTATATTGAAATAACATGTGTCTTTTCCCAGTAGGAAGTCCTCACATGCACCTATAGTGATAAGTAGCTGCACTTACTCCAAGAGAACGTGACATAGACAGTTGCTAAAGGCTTTCCAAACTGCTTCTCTCCTACTCAGCGTATTTAGTTAGCTAACTGAATTCTGCTTTAACAAAAGGAGTTGTAATGCCTGCCTTCCCCAGAGCAGTCATACAACGCTCGGTCTTTTGCAGCAGGAAGTCAGTATCTCATTTCACAACCTGGTTTGCAGCAAGGACATACCTCATCTCAATCTGCACATCTTGAAGTGATTGATTGTTAAAATGATGATGTTTGGGCAAGTGTGCAGTAATAAGCCCTGAGCAAATTTTTTCTATACCTGGTTTTTATCTATGTCCTTCCTACAAGAGAAAGCTGAAGGGTCTGAATCAAAGCATATGGTCCAGCTAAGATATTTGTTTGTATTGCTGGCACAAACACAGTTTCAAACTTCTGTGAGATAGTTCAGTTTAAAGTTCATAGCAGTGTAGCAGAAATCAGGGCTGCTGATGATGATTTTATTCTTTAGTTCCTGCTATCATGTAAAATGAGACTAGGCTACACCCGGCATTTCAATCAGTGTACTTCAAACACCTTTATTTCTGGAGTGTCTACACACCTATTCATAAAACAAATATTTCAATAGCATCACCCTTTTCTTCTCTCTAAAAGAACAAAGATTTCCAACTTGAGATGCTGAGTAACTGGGGTTGCAGGTGTTGCATACCCACCACTTAATTCCCTTAATAGTTTCTGCCTGGATACACCCTTTGCCTGGATCAAGAAGAAACTTGTTGATCCCTACTGATTTAAAACTTTTTATAAGATTTTAAACTTTTTCTTGTTATGCTACCTGTGTCTAAGGTTCTAGCTATGCTTTCTCTGCTTATGCCAGAAATAGGGCTTTCCCAGAATTCAGCATTAATATAATGAGACATTCTTCCAGGGATCAATTTCAGTTAAATGTAAATGGATGTAGCTTCCCTGACTTCTATGAACCTTCATTGATTTCACTGATTTATACTGATGCAAGTTCAGTAAACCTATTGCATCCTTAGATTTGCAGAGAAGTGCTAGGCCAGCCCAGATGAATAGTGATCGATGATAGATATGCTGAAGACCTTTCTCCAACTATAAACAAGACCATTATACTGTTCTGTTTTAAAAAGAAGAGATTCAAATCGCATTTAACAGAACTTGAGTGCAATAGCTCTTTTTCTGTGCTAAAGCAAATGTAGTTCTTACGAAAAATGCCACTCATTCTGGCAAGGGCAACTTTACAAGTCCAGTTGACCACAGCTGAGGAGAAAATCCTAAGATATGCTGTCAGCTGCATCAATTCTTTCTTAGTCTCAGTTCCTAGATAAGCTTTTAGTGGTTCTTACTGCAAAACAAATCTAAAAAGGAAAGTCTACATGAAAGCACATCATCTGAGACAGGATGGATTAACAAATTTCTTCCTGATGCCAGCAAAGCATGCATCCAGCCAGAAAGTATCAAGGGAATCAGTTGATGGTTATACAACACCTGCAAGCCCAGTTATGTCAAATAGGCTGAAGCAAGGTTTCGCAAGAACCAATGAAGACCTTTCCTCAGGGACCTCATGATATCATGAGAAATGACCTTTTCCAAAGATTGGCATCTGTCTGACATTTTCAAACTCACTTGTACCGAGGTAGTCATCACACCTGGCTACCAAGTGCATCATTGTGCTTTTATCTCCGTTCAATCTTTGGCCTCTCCCATGAGCCCAAAAGTGAATTAAAATTATTTATTCACAGAGTTTAGTAATAACTTGAGTAAGTCAATTAAGGATAAGTTCTCCTTTGTGGTAGGCATTGCACAGACACGCATTACAGAAAACCGAAAAGAGAATGTTCTAATCTGTCTCCAATTTGGATGGAGGTGCCTAGACATCTACTAGGAAAGCACCATTACCTACCCGGAGGACTTTTTCACACCTACTAGAATCAAATTAGAGGTACCAAATTAAAAACCTTCCCAACCTAGTATTTGTAATTATCCCAATGGATATTGACTTATGATTTTAGACAGCTTTTTGTATCTTGTTAGATGTTGAAAACTGTTCTAGTTAATTGATATATGTGAAAATATGCATGTATTTAGTTGGTATTGTTCAGCCTTTGGGTTCTCATTAGTATTACTCAGCACGTATTGGTTAATTAGTGTTAAATTTTTCTAAATAAACGTGTGTGCCTAAATACATATATGTGTCTAGAGTACCTATAATATGGTATTTCCTATAACTCAGTTACAAGAAAGAGCCTTTTCACATCTCTGACTACTGAAATAGTACAGCCTGTACTGTGCACAGGGTCACAGAAATTGTAATGTTCTCTTATATCCCTAAAATTTCTGAGACATTTTTTATTTGGCACCGTTTAGTGCAGCTCTGTTGAATACATATGCCTGTATAGGCTTAGTACAATTTTACTGTCAATAGATTCCTAATTTATAAAAGCAGTGCTGTAACCTTTTCATCGTTAATGTTCAGTTTTCATCTAATGCACAGTTGTTTTTTTAATGAGACTTTGAGAAAACTTGAAATATATCATTTTAGCTGCTACTGCATATCTGAATTTAAAACGAAAGAAAAAATCTTAGGAAGTTTTATCCTATTTAACCACAGAATATTTTTTTCCATCCTCAGGGAAAAAATAATTCTGGTTGAAAAGGATACTCTGTTATATATGTCATAATGTTTTCTCTGACATTAATGGATTTCCCTTAGAAAGCACTAGAAATGGAAAACTTTAGACACTAATAGCTAAAATTGTAGCATGCTACTTTTATTAAAAGGAAAAAAGACTTTGAAAAGAAAGAGAACTGAGAAATCTGGTTTTAGCAGGTTTTTTTTTTTTCTCTTAAAAGAAAGAGATTAAAAAGATACATTTTCTTTAGAAACATATAGATATGTTTAAATAGTTTACGTAAAGTACATAGATTTTTAATAATGAGTGATTAGTTTTAAATTGAAAGAGCAGCTATCAGTCTAATAGTTTAGTAATGCAGTTTATTTATATTACTATTTTCTATCCACAATACAAAATGATGTGCATACATTAAAATTTCAAAAAGGATTACTGCTACTTCGTGTTTAGTATAACAACTAAAGAACTTTCTGGAATCCATCCAACTAAACTACAGCATAGTTTTTAGCGCCCTTCATAATTATCAGGCTCCTAAATTCGAGTCTTATAGATACATAACTACAATATAAGGTTTAAATACAGACTAATACTAGTTTAAAGTGCAAGAAAATGCTTTTCTAAGATAAGTTGAACTGCAACCGTATAGCACATCTCAATGTCTTCAGTTACTAACCTTATTTGTATTACTCCCATGCATATATTAAGGATTTAAGTGCCATTTGTGTGAATACAGAACAAAATTCTCCTATTCCCAAGGAGCACTATTTGGAACTTGTCAGAAAATACCTGGAGTATTATGCCCAGTTACTGATCAACACAGTCCTGTGTTGACTTCCCTAGATCACACAACAGTGATCAAAATCTAGGCAATTAATGTATAATTGTATAGCACAGAAGATCAGATACAATCACATGCATGTTTTCCCATAGGAAACATGGAGATTCAAATTCAAATAGCAAAAAATTTACTTTTAGGATTTACTTGGATTTACAAATCCAATTTTAGGCGCAGTTCATGATCTGAACTTTTAATCACGGCCTTATTGCTAGGTCATCAAAGTTATAAAGATTTTGTTAGTATTTAAGTGAATTAAGTTTAATTTTTAGGATGATGATATGGAAGTAAAATTAGATAAGTTATCCATTCAGTCTCAGAATAGCTGATTGTTGGATTCCAAAAGAAGTGGCCAGTTTCTCACTTAGTATTCACATACTTGTGTAAATGAGAATCTCATGTTTTAACTTTATTTCATTATTTGTAAGATAATCCTAAATGGGCATGGACAATATAAACACTAGATAGAAAAAAAAGAGACTTTTTATTTTTAGTAACAGCCTGTATGCTTAAGTGATATGTCTGTGTTCCTACATTTTACTCCTCAGCACCCTTCATAATTGTGTGATGCCTTGGGAAGAAAAGGATATCTTCAAATTAAAAAAAAATAAATAAATATTTTACAGAAGTGAAAAAGGGTCTCTCTACCTACTTTTATATATGTATATATTTTTTCTCTTCATCTTTTGACATAATCAGAAAAGCATGATTTATGAAAACGGAAATATGTGTATTGCTTTTCTAGAGAATTCAATCTTCATCTTATCTCAGGCCTAAACCTCACCTGAGGGTTTGATTTTGCATTGGCAAGTTCACTCTTTGCAAACACATAATGAATGTGGTTGGTTGTTCATGCTACTGAAAGAATCCTTGTGAATATTTGTTATTATTTTACATATTAACTTTATGCCTGAGGTAGTCGCTTTTTTCTGAGAATATTCTTGAATTTAGGCTTAGTCCTGGAGTCAAATGGATCCACGGAACCTTGGTCTTGGACTTAGAAGTTTCCTTGTCATTGGTGCTTTTTAATTCCTTTTTGGAGAACTGCTCATCAAACAGAGTGCATTTATTTATTTATTTATTTATTTTGTCTAGAAACTTTGGAAAACTCACAGGAAACTCAAATTCTCTGCTCTTGATTATACTTCAAAATCTTCTCTTTACTTGTTGAATACTTCCAGCTACCAACCACATTTTTTTTTTTCTGATTTTTTGGGCATACTTTACTTAGATTTAGAAAGTTCTAACTGGGGAGCAGTCACAATAAAAGTTTTCCAGCTCTCACATGTTGATAAAGGCATCTGCTCTTAAAATATTATCTTTAATATTAATTTGGAAACATATTCTTACATATTCATTAATATTTGATGTTTTGATGGAGAAAATACACTTGGCTGAAGTTTTTTGACTTTCTCACACATAGCTCACTCCCAGTATTTTTCCTAACTTATTCTTATATTGCCATGAGCTCTGGCTTGGGAGTTTTCTGGCTGTTAAGTCTCTTTCTACTTTGCTTACAGCCTAAGCTTCTCTAGCTGGTCATTAACCACGTGGAAGTACATCACCAGGAGACCATCTGCTAAATTCTCATGTTGCCTTAGTTAGCATCACTGAGATAAATATAAGAAGCCAGATTAAAGATAGATAGATAATAAGGTGAGAAGGTGAGAAAACAAAGAGGACAAGAAATGAGAAGACCCCAGAAATTTAGTCATTATAAAATTACTGGAACACCCACCATGCAAACCACTGTATACTCAACATGGGAACTACTGTCCTTAGTGAAATAGGCACATCAATTACTCTGATTCAGGTAACTCTCGAACACCAAATAATTTCATTTGCAAAAAAAAAGAAGAAGAAAAAAAAAAGTGTTTTTTAGTATTGATTTGCAATACATAGTAGCACCATTTAGTTAGGAACATAAAAATACAGGCAGAAATAAGGCTTGTCTTCTACTTGGAAAACATCTCAAGTCATATCACCTATCTCTGAAAGAAATACAGCCTATTAAAAAGCCACACGAGAGTAAAAGATTTCAAAACTGAAGGGATTTTGTGGGTTTATTACCTGCTGTGGTTAGAAGCTAGCTGGAATGGAAATGCAGTAAGTATGAAAAGTGAAGATATAAAAGGAAAGTGTAAGATTATACATAAGAAGCCTTATTCAAGCAAGAGAAAAAATTGAAAAGTAATTTAATGTTGTCAGGCTGACAGAGATGCTTGTGCTTGGAATGAAAGCATAACATTTCACTACACCATGCTGTGAACCATATGTGGTAACGGAGATAAAATTATTTAAATTACACTTCCTGATTTTAGCTATTCCTGTATCACAACTATCTGCATTTTTGCCTTTTCACTTGGAGTTCCCCTAACACATTATAAAATGTACAACATTCATTATGTAGGTGATGCTCATCTGCTCAGTGATATGACTGTTTTGTTTGTTTGGAAAATGCAGATATGTCTTCTACATTTACACACTTTAATTTTCTGGTGCTTCGTTCTAAACAGAAGTGAACAGAAGCAGCAGGATTGTGCAGAGCAACTGTGAAAATTTGATCTTACTTTTTTTCAAGTTAAGCTGCCCATATTAGTGTCTTATCTGAAAACTGAATATTAGCCGCTTGACTAATTTAGATAGAGGTAGATGACAAAAACTTAAAGATCTTGCATCCCAGTCCTCTTCCTTTCCTGTTAAAGCACTTTTTCATGCCAACAAATTCTCCACCATGCTATCCCCATCCCATGACATTCTCCAAGCTCCAGTAACTCTAAGGCATACTTAGTTAAGTAGATATGTTTCTTATTATAGTATTATTTTCTGGTAGACCATATAAATTCATTGAACCAGAGCCACTTCCAATTTGCAGGGTATACAGACTTTGCCAGCAAAGACACCTTTAACAATTGTATTAAAAATATCAGAGAGACATTCTGCAGTGTCTCTGCTGAGTTCCAAGACCCATAATCTTAAACCTATTCAGTTGCTGATCTTCAGATTTAATTTGATTTTTTTTAAGCCTCAAAGAGATATTCAAAACCAAAACAAACAATGAATTCTTTAAAGGTTTATTTCATCAGCAATTTTACATAAAAAACAGATATGGAAACAGACATGTTTGGAGTTGTTTTTTATTCCAGTCATTTATTTGTTTATTTGTTTAGCTTTCTACCTCACCAATCTTGAACAATAATCATGACGAATTTAAAGTAGGGAGAGATGATGAGTAGGAAATGTATATATATACATGCGTGCATATATATATATCATAGATATAGATCTTAATGGAAATAATTTTGGAAAGCAATTGTCCAGAATTTAATAAAATAGAACAGAACTATTTTAAACAGTACTATCCCTAAATATGTATCAGATTCATTTTACTTTTTATTCTATACTCTTTTCCTGGAAGAAATGTCTTTTGAGGGCCCGTGGCTACCAGAAGCTGGATTTTAGATGGAATTTCGACAAATATGAATCAATATGAGAATAAGGTAGAAGTTTCCTGCTTCTGTCTTGTAATTCAAATAGAACAAACTGGAATAACTGGCTTCTAACTAGTATGAGATGTGAGATAATGAACCAAAACAAAGGACACTCTCAAAATACTGATTCAATAGGAATTTGAGCATTCCACTGCTAATTTTTGTCCTCTTGCCGTCTCCTGTGATGTCTATGGTCTTTGATAAGTGTACAATCTCCCTTTGCATGGGGTAAGCAGATCCAAAACAACCAGCATGCTACAGTCAGCTCACAAATATGCTGTTTAAAGATTGAAACAAAGAAGACTGAATATTGACTTTTAAACTAAAAATCTAACTTTGTTTTAACTGCTATTGTTATTGTTGAATTTTATTCTGTAGCTGGTAAAAAATGCATGTATCGTTTGTGCTGTAGTAGTTAATTTAATCTGCTCTGATACTTATGTTCTCCTGCCCTGCTTTTCACATCAAATCCTATTTTAAATTCTAAACAGGAGCCCTTTCACAGAAAAGTGTGTTAGAAATGAGGGATATAAACAAAGACATTAATGTATTATTAAGTTGTTCTGCTAGGTTAGTCACATAGCCCTTAAAAATCAGCATTTGCAAAGAAAATGAGTCTAGGAGAGGCAAATACTGCCTAAGTACTATCTGGTTCAGTGTGAGGACATGGGGCTTTGATAAGCTCAATTTTAATTGCTTTGAAAACTTTGCAAGCCTTCTCTGGAAAAGGAAATTTGCTTTTGCTGGCAAATGAGAAAAACCAACAGTGGCCTGGATCTACATTAACTAATGTCAGTCCCTGGGAGACTTGCTGCGTGTAGATAGTTCTGTTTGTTTATTTATAGATCAGCAATATTTTTACTTCTTGAATCACTGAAAACCCGTGCATCATTTAGAGTTTCTAAAGTGGGATGTGCTGCCCACCCAGCCCAGCTATGGGTACATGGGCGCGGGATCAGCACTGCCTTGGCTCAGGTCTTCTGCTTCCTGGCCAGCATAGCTGAGCTGGCACAGAGGTGGGATCGTCATTTATTTCTGGTAAAGACCATAAGTAAATGAAACTCCTGTGGGAGCATGGAGCAAGCAAGGGAGGAATTATGACTCATGGCAATGTCTCTGAGTCATGGTGTTTCCCTGGGCTACCCAAGAGCTACCCACAGCCTCCTGCTTGGAGCCAGCTGAAAGACATGATTTACATCAATGTAAAGCGAGTGCTGAAAACTCTAATTTGGAAGCTTTGCAAACAGCAGCTTCATAGTGATATTCATGGCTAAGAATTTTTACACGCTCTCAGTCTGAGTTATCTGGAGTAACTGATAAAGTCACTCACCATCTGAGATCACGATTCTCCTTCATTTCTTCCACTGATTTTTATTACAAATACTACATTAGGAAATACACCATGAATATCACAAAAGAAATGCAAATAGATAGTTGCCTAAGCCAGTGTTTACAGACTGATGAGTGGTCAACTATCAAACTAAAATTCATTCGCATTCGCTTATTGAAAGTGCAGGTTAGTATTTCCTAGGTCCTGAATAAGGATACTCATATGAGTTAGAGCCTAGAACTGCAAAAGACCAGAGTATCCCTTCTTTTTGCTTGCTGAATAGCTGCATTGCCAAAAGAAACAAAACAAGAACAATTTGTGCCTCCCTGCTCCAATGCCTTATTGTTATAATGCAAAAAAAATATAAATAAAATAAAAGAACAGTTTACTTGTTCTGTGCACCTGCTTTGCTGCTCTTGCACAGAGGTAGGGGAAAGGCAGTTTAGCAACCTTTGCTTTTCTCTCTCTATAGTCAGAGCCTGAGCAGAAAAACTGAGGACAGTGACTAGCAGACTTTTAAGCACTAAAGCTTAGGTAAATAGCTGGAAGAATCCATATAAAAGCCTCTAAAACTTCAGCTCATGTCTTTCTACTTAAGTAGGAGAAAAGTGTATCCTTGAACTGATATGATCCTGTGTTCAGTAGAGTAGAGTGCTCTTGAAGTTCAATGAAAGTGCTGCCATCACCAGGGGAGGTAGCAGCCTTCCGGGGCACTTTATTTCTTTAACTTGGCATTAGATAAAGGGGAACCAATTGGCAGCTTATCTTCCCTGTGATCTTATACTCTTATGATACCTTAAGATGAAATTTTGTGTGTGTGTTTATGTGTTCATATGTATATTCATGTAGTGTGTATATGTGTATATATATACACCTGCTTTTTTATCTCTCTGTATCTCCCTCTATATATGTATACATATACACATATTTAAATACACACACCTATCTCAGCACTCTCGGTTTATAAATTTCATTCTTGTTAAAATATAAATCTATCATAAAATCTATCAGTAGATATTCCTGTGCTATGAGTTACTGATGTACAGTATTTGCACACATACATAATCCTATGCATAAGTCTTAAGGAATTTCTCATTCATTAATTAGTGCAAAAGAGATATTTAGCTTTCAGTTACTTTTCCTGTTTAGTTTTGTGTATATTTATCTATTTTTATCATCCACATTTATGTACTTAAACAAAAAAAAAGTAACGTATGCAGCAAAATTCTCATTTAGAAAAAGAAATAGAATCAAGAAATATATAGTTTTGCATATTCCTTTATGTGCTTTATTAAAGTATATATGATTCCTGTAATGGGAATTTTACCAGTAAAACACATCCCTGTTCCTCACCAGTTTCTGCTGGCCCAGTGATCCAGCATTTCCCCACTGTTCAAACCAGTTTATCACTTCAGACACCATACAGTTTTAGTGGAGAAAATTCATTTTTGAGGGGACCAGTAAAGATGAGATACACTTTCCTAGCTTAAGCTCTCTGCCTAAAGTTTAGCATTGAACCTTCTGAGGAAAGCAGAAAGACATTTGAGCTTGTGATGTACATGCACACAAAAACGTTTGTACGTGAAAGGGGCTTTCCTTGCTAACCCGAGACAACAACAGAGGTGCTCCCTCTACCCTAGTAGCAGTTTCTGAAGTTGTGTCATGTTATGAATTACTAAGACAAAATTACTAAGCCTACTTTTTTTTTTTTTAATTTATTTACATTATTGCAAAATCAATTTACATCAACCTTCAAGGTGTAAAAGGAAAACAAATTATAGTTACTTGTTTTTTCTCTTCTTTTGCTGTAACAAAGAAGCTGTCCCACACTGGCTTTAACAAGACAAAAGGCCTCTGGGTCTATCCCCTAACAAGCCTTGACATACGTTTTTCATCTCGTCCTCTCATTTTCCTGCAGCAAGTCTTCATGATTCAGGTAACAAAGTGCACTAGTAGCATGGGCTAGGTATGCTGGTTCACATGGCTACACATACCAGCACCGTAAGCTATCAGAGCTTTAAAAACGTTGTTTTGAGGAATTTTAATTATGGCACCGAAGGTCACCTGTGTCGAGAGTGTATATCATGGGCCAAACTTCAGATCTTAGTGAATGAGGCAAGAGGTTAGTGTTCGTATTAGTTCATATGCTGCTCATTATAAACTTGTTAACAAATCCTTTCATATCTTTCCTCTCTGAAACAGCTTTACAAGGGGGTTATTTTTTAGAGAAGTACAGGTGACAAGGACGAATTATTCTGAAATGTGTGCAAGCATGATTTCTAAAACTCCAATTTATGGCTAAAGCTAAAATATTATTAGATCTATAGGATCTCGTTAGACTACGCTGAGCGTACTTAAGAAACTTCATGGTTTTGCTGTCTATTATTTTCTGTCTATCATCTCAGTGAGACATCAGGTGCCACTTTCTATTTTTCTTATCATCTGGGCCTTCTCTTTTCCCTTTCTCCTCCACACAGACATACGTTTTATAGACTAGACTGGAGTTGAAAGCACTAGATCAAACTCTGTGCTTACTAATATATACCCCTCTTAGCATATTCAGCAATTCAAATAAGAAACATGTTTGTCACACTTTAGGCAGAAAAAGACAACTCTGATGAGACACAGTGTTGTTTTTTGAATATAAAATTTCAATGTAACCTTTGTTTGGCTAATTTAGCTTTGCATAGAGTATAAATCAAGGTCTCAGTGCAATTTCTGGTATTTATTTTATCCTTTTATCCTTTTAAGGCATCCAAGTATAAAGTTTATTTGGACAGTGCAGAAAAGCTGCATTTATATTTCATGGTTCTTTTTTCTTGAAAAGCAGTAACTTGGCTCATCTGCTGCTCCCACTTAATTTGACATACACCACTTGTCTGAGACTTAAGAATTAATTTGGCTCACTTGTGTAATTTGCTCTTTTAGCCTTCTTTTATCATCTTTGCTTTAGAGAGCATTTATGTCTTCAAGTGAGACTAAATTGTGTTAATTAGGAAAGCATCTAATGGCATCTTGCCCATCACTATGCCTGAATGGTCATATAAAGTTAAATAAAAAGTAGTTTCACATGTAGTAGTATAATGTCCTTCCAAAAATGACAGCATTCAGTAATTTAAAAATTCAGTAATTTTTTAAATACCAGCAATATAGCAGACAAAGGACCAATAAAGCAGATTTGGATGGGAAATGGTTTAGGCTTTTATTTTTCTTTAATAATGAGGTTAATTAATTATTGGAAGAATTTTCCAACAAAAGTAAAGCAGCCACTACAGCTGAATGTCTTTCTAAATCACATACTTGAGTTCATCAGGAAGTTATTAGCCTTGATGCAGAAATTATTTAATTAAATTTTACGCCCTGTGTAATGAAAGAGGGCAAACTAAATAATCATAGTAATCGTTTTTGACCTTCATTTACAGGTGAAAATGTGGCCAAGTAAAGCCAGGGCCTAACGCCTATTGATTTCAGTAGGGAAATAGTTTCCTCCAATAAACTTATGAACAAAACATTCATTTAGACTCTGTGAAAACATTAAAAAAACAATTTTCTGGCTTTTACTTTTAATGTAATGATATGACAAAATGTTAAAAAGAGGTGTTACAAAGGATATGGATATACATTTACATATTTACTATGGCAATAAGAAGTTATATTCTTAATTCCAGTTGTCCCAAAGGCCTCTACTGTTTCACAAACTGATAAATCAAGCTGATAATTTCATTCAGTAATGAAATGAAGCTGTCCTTTGGGTAAAACTATTTTGTTTCTGTTTGTTTTGTGCATTGCTGTTTTTGTTTTACTGATTGAGTCATGCAATACTAATAATTGGGGGATGAAGTGTTGCCTGGTTGGGTTAAAAAAAAGAGGAAGAAATCCACTTATAGAAGACTCATATCCTTTTTTTTAACAATCATATCAATCTGATATCACATGAACCCTCCTCAGTGTAAAATGTAGGATATGACAATAGTGACTGTAAAATGCTCAGAAAAACACACACAAAAAATGTACGTGTATCCTGCTCCTGTTATGTTCAACAACATTACTGTATCTGGGGCAGTTCTAGACCTACGCAGAGGTCTCCAGAGGGATTGTGGTAGTTTTAATTTTGAGGAAACATCTTGGCCAGTTTTTATTGAATTACAGATAGATGTTTCCAGAAGTTTCATATAGTTTGAATGCTCCAGTCATCAGCATAGTCTCTAGCACAGAATATTTAGTTTACCTTTAATTTTCCCACTTTAAGTAACATTTCTTTTCTGGTATTAATATTCCATTTTCAAATCAAAATGATTAAAATTCAGGGATGACCCAAATTTGGGTTTGACCAAGAGCACCTGTGAAAAGCCAATAGCTTATGTTTCCCTGGCTGTATACAAAGTTCCATGAAGCCAAAATTTGCTAGTCATTAAAAACAAAACAAACAAACAAACAAACAAAAGGAATAGGTGTTAATATTTTCTTAACCAAATGTTTTGTGATTTACCTGGCAATTTATTTCATTCTCGTTGAATACTGAACTACAGAAAACTCCAGGTGTTGTGTTAAAGTTGTAACTTTGACTCTATCCATTGAGTGTCCTATCTATTGAATTTGTGCACAGTTTTCCTCTGAAGAGCAGCAAAAGATTTTATGATCAGTATCTTGTGTGTCTCATGAAAGAGTCAAGAGACACAAGCATCTTATATATTTATATAGATACAAGTATCTATAGCATTGACTATACAACTAAATGTCCCTATAGAAAGTTTAGCTTCTTTGCATGAGCCTTTCCTTATTCAGATGATACCTATTACAACTTCTAATGAACCTGTGGAAAAAGTTTTATTATTGAACACTATGATAATGTCTATATACATATCAGACTATATATTTATATTCTGAGGAACAAGGCTTAAGCCTCTTATTGACAATGACTTCCCTGAGACGTAGAATTAGGTTCTATGCTGCTTTTTTCTCATTGCATGTTAATGCCTGTATTTTCAGCTCCTTTGGATAATGTGGTACAGAGTTCCAAGTAATTGGGAAACTAAAGGGGTCAGTCTGCTGTTGTGACCCCTAATTGCTTCTGTCTTAAAACATTTCATTATTTCTAAGATGTGTAATTCTTTTTCTTTTCAGTGCACATGAAAAGGGATAATGTTAGCATTTTGCAGTTAATTCAATTACTTTCCACTTATGAAAATGCTGACAGGATTTCCGACTGCTGGAAGAAGTGCCCTGGCTGTTAGATATGATTGGCAGCCCAGACATAACTTATAAATTGCAGTTGAAATTAAAGCATTTTATCTTCACTCATATATATCCTTCATGACAAACCATTCAACAATACTTTTAAGCCATTTTTTCCAGTGAATTGATTTTCAACAGCAATTAATGACCAATTTGCTAGATAATGTTCTCAGTCATATTGCAGACAAGTCAGGATCTGCTTTGGTAATAGACAGCAAGACTTTAGAATTTGTCATCCAAGCCATAGCTGTTGTTTTAAATGCTATAGTTCAAACTTTTTTTCAGATTTACACTAGCTGCCGTAGCATTATTGTCCGAAGAGTAGGAGCCTTTGTATTTCATATAATTTAAAAATATGCAAAAGAAAAAAAAAAAATCTTGCTCAAAGAGAAAAGTGCCTTCATCATATTTGTGTCTGTTTTTATGTGAGAAAATAATTTCTCATATTAAAAAGATTATTATTATTATTGTTATTATTATTTAATAATAGCAATAAGAATTTGACAATAGCATAGTAGGGAAGTAGTTAGAAAAGTAGAGTATGTCAAAAGCAGTTATTAAACATATAGAGGGAAATCAACTCTGTTAAAATAGGACTGACCAAAGTTCATATTCACAGAACATGAGTTTAATCATTTAAGGAGTCTCATTTGTTTACATATTCTCTCCATGGAAAGAATGAAAGGTTCTTAAAGAGTGGTTTGTGTTTTGGTGGTCTGAATTCCAATCTCCAAATAAATAACTTTCTTGTTGAAATATACAGAAACATAGGATCACTCCTGGCCTACCTGGCTTAAGTAAAACACCTGATTTTTAGGCATCTAACTTTAAGGGACATAAGCCTCCATTAAACCACATCTAATGGCATTAGCAAGAGAATATAATCAATAAATGTACAAAACCAGAGAAGAAATGAGGAAGGATGAAAATTAGACCCATCACTGGTCTAACCGCAGTACAGATTTTGTAGACATATGTACAAATCCTACCTTGAAATCAGGAAGCAGTCACAGCCACATGCTAGTGGGTATCTTGAATTCTTAAAACAAAACAAGCAAACAAAAAAACTCACAAACAAACAAACAAAAACATAAAAAGGAGGAAAATAAAAAGAGAGAAATCATTTAAAAAATATGTCAAAAAATTGTCTTAAAGAAGAAAAGAAACACTTGTGACATTAATGAACAAGGATATTTCTTTTATTTTATTTCTTTTTTATTATTTGGTACGTTTATCCTTTGTTTTACAATACTTCCAACTAATCAATAGTGTATTTTTTCTAAGTTATAGATGCATTTGTTCTGCTCAGTGGTTTTCAGAAGTGGATTTATCCATCTATTCATTCTCAGGGAGTGATTAGATAGCTAGGAAAACTGGAAGCTTCTTAGGGAACCCAAGGTCTCCTGTCAACTTCTTGTGACTTCTCAAAGAATGCAGGGAGACTGATTCATCTCCTAATATTAGGAAAAAAGGTATGAGGTTGAGGGTTGCTGTTCCTCTGTCCTCACATAGGAAAACAATATTGGCTGGAATTACTTAGACTCTCAGAAGTTGAGTATGTTTTCAGAACTGAACATGCAAAATATTATTACAACTGAATTTGAACTCAAAAGCAGTTGCCTAAGAATGTGAAAGAAATTATTCAAATCATATGATATCTCTATATGGTTAAACTTAGTCAAAGTTAGTTACTTTTTTTTCTTTTTTTGGCAATAGAACCTCAATTATCTTCAAATATAAGTCTATAAGAGATACAAGAATTAGAAGTTATTAGCTAAACTGAAAGGAAAGAACTATACTCACATGCAGTTTAAACATCCCTTAGTACAATGAAAAGCAATAAGACATTTTTGTACAATTTTAATCAAATTCATTTTTATACTCTGTATCCTTTTAATCATTGCTCTCTTTTTTAACCTCATGGTTTCTAGAATAATTAAAAGTACACAATGTTTCCTCATATTAGAAAGGAGGCAAAATGTTTCATTCCTCTCAGGAAAATCTCCATTACTTAGAATGTATTTGTAGTCAGATAAGTACTTTGTTCTTACAACATAAAGTGTAGTCTTTGTCACATATCTTACATTTTTTTAGTTAGTTTTAAAAAGAAAACAGTTGCAAGGTAAGTAGTCTAATTGCTTTTGTCACTTTATTGCCTACAAGCCAAAAAAGTAAATATTTTTATAAACGTTTCTTTGTTATGTCTCTACTTAATTAAATTTGGAGATATGATTTTCCTCCTTTCATCATGTGCTTTTGATTACAATGATACCTGCATAAGCCAGCACTTTGGAGGATTTAAGTGTTGAATATTCACCATCTGTTAATAAAAGAGATTATCTCACTGCATTTCAGAACAGGTATAGACTAATTAGAACCAATTGGTTCTTTTTTTTTCTCTCTTCCTCAGAAAGAAACTCTTCAACTCAGGAACTATAAAGCCATAAATGTCTCTTCTGTCTGAATGTCCTTTTATTGGATTATTACTTAATCCATCAAATATGTTGATTATATCTTTTAATAACTGGAATACTCAAGACAAAAAAAAAAAAAAAAAAAAAAAAAAAAAAAAAAAAAAAAAAAGCATGATTTGATTTTATGACATGGCAATTCCAGCACAAAGTAGGCATTATAGTTTTAAGATATTGCCTAAAAGGAGAGAAATTACCTAGAGGGTAAGGAGAACACATGATGGTATTTCAGAGAAGGCATTATGGTATTTCACTGACATATTTCTTTACCACTACTTCAGGACAGTTTACAGCCGTTTGCTTCAGTTTGTACTTGCAGAGTCTTCTAAGAATTATGATATTATTTATGTTGACTAAAATAAAATTAGATGAGGCTTGAGATTTTTATACAAACTCTATATGGCTAAAATTATATAACTGTATGCCTATCTTTCTACTGGTAATTAGTGGAGTCAGCTGCCATAATGATACTAGATTTAAGATATATATGGTGATATAAAATGATGCATGAAGCAGCTCTAAGCCAACACTTCCATCTGTAGTAAATGCATTCTAACTGGAAGAACAACAATATATCAATTTAAATTGTGATGAGGAGTTTATGGACATCATTTATAATAACTGATCTCCTGGTTAGACCTATAAAATCGATAAAGAGCAACCTCTACTCAAAAATTCCTTTCAAAAATACATAAGTAGCCAGATATATTTTCTGCAGTTATTGGAAACATATCTTCAGTAAATTTAAAATGATGCAGTATTGGGGGCAAAATGACTGCTACATAGAAATCTTGTAGACTAAAATGTCAATGGCCATTAGCTGCTAAAAAATCCATTATTTTGCACAGAAACCTATGCTACATCTGTACAAACTATGCGACTTCATCTGCATCTTTATGACCCTCACTTTTAGAAGGTCTAGTCATAGTAAATGAATGAAAAGTTTTTAGAAATTCTTTAGTTAGTTCAAAAGGAATAGTTCTCATTCTGAATTCTCAGCTATTTTTTTCTTTATGCTGCTTGATCTCTGTAGCCTCCTAAATATTGTCAAATATAATCAATGATCACAAGGTCTCTATGAATCTAGGTGGTCTGGTCCTTACTTTGTTAGGTTTTCCACAGGTATTGTGAATGAGGGGTAATTTAACCTGAATATTTTCCATAATCAGCTAAACCTTTAGCAATTTTAATAACATCTTCTCTGTCTGTGGGATGTGACAAAAACAAAAGACATTGGCTATTTGATTTCAATGAGCTTTATGGCTATAAAATAATTGTCATGGTTCAGTTAAATAGGCTTAAATTTGGCCTC
>VZSV01000194.1:0-10379 GCA_013398735.1 Nothocercus julius | reverse complement strand
AAAAAAAAAGAAAAAAAAAAAAAGGGCCCAGAGGTCAGTGCAGGATAGTCTCTTTATCACAAATTGTCATATTTCTCAAAGGAATTTAGATGCCTAAGAATGGATCAAAGAGCTTTTTCGAAAGTATCTGGCCAGATTGGAATTGATGATACTTAATTGCCTGATGGGTGCTGCCTTAGAAAACTCTGACAGATTGATTTTCTGAACAATTGTGAAAAATCTCAGCTTTCTCTGTTTTTTTTCACCTAGAACTCTGTTACCCAGTATTGAGTCTAAACATAATTCTCTATTAATTTAAATGTTTCATGGACTCACTGCTTAAGGTTTTATATTGTTAGCACTCAAATTATTTAGTTTTCTATTTTGATACTTCTGATGACCATTTTCAATTAGTGGCACATAATTATTCTTGGACAAATCAACACTAGTAGAATGGGAGAAAGGAAAAGATCCTTTTTTTACAAAGAGGAGTATTCAAACTGTCACATCTGAAAGGGTGCAATTAAAAATTGTAATTACAATTAATATGTCAGAGCTGATATTTAGCCTAGATTAATAATGCTGTCTTTTTCTTATTTAAGAATAACTACTGTGGTTTTTTTTTTGTTTGTTTTTGTCTTAATGTTATTTGAAAGTATTTAAATGTGATCTGGTTATCAAGGACCTAATTAAAGATAACACTTAGAGACGAATTAAGAAATATTTTGTGTTCTCAAACACACTGGGTAAGTGAATATGTAGATATGCACACAATGCTGCTTTAAACTATTACATATATTATGTATTTTCTGCAACCCGTAGGACTGATACCTTACTCCTGCAACTAAATTTACTAATAAATTTGGCTATGAATTATTAGTGTTATTGACATTAGTACATCATAGTATTTTTGAAAGAAAAGAGACACCCATTTCCATGTGTCTAGACATGTGTTATGCACCAGGAGATTCGGGACACAACAAAGGTACCATGCTGCTCAGTCAGGATCAGAATTGTTCACGTTTCCTGAAGCATCAGATATATGCCAGTGTCAGAAAAAAAAAAATTCCAGTCAAGATAAGCAGATGATTTAAATTAAAACTAATCTTACATTTTCTTTTGGATCTCAGAGTGGATCTCAGAATGATTAGCTAAATGGACTTGAGGCAGTGGAAAATATACCTGTATATACCTCTTTTGGGTCTAATTAATCTTTGTGTTTCTTTGATGCAGTTTTGTAGTTTAGATTTGTTTGATTTTGGATGATGCTATTCAACATGCCTACATTAGAGTGGAATGTAGCACTATGTCTGTAGCTAAAAGTGAGTGAGGATATATTGGCAGGTCGCACTTGATCCTGTAGCACACTCAAGCTTATTATTCAGTTTTGAATTTTAGATGTTGGCTTTTTGGAAAAGGTGGTGATTTATTGCATCTTTGAATTGAGAAGGCAAAGGTTAGCAGAGTCATATGCAAATTAAAGTTTTTCATTCTTTAGTTGAATAAGAGGCTGTCAGAGTTAAAATTACTATGGTTTATAATATAGATTTTTCCATATATGTAAATACATGAAAAAGAAAAGGAAAATTCTAAATAACATACTAATAATCATAGCAACCATTTGTAGATTTCTCTCAAATCAGACATAAGAAATAGCCAAAAAGAATTAAAAAATAAAAAAATCCTTTCAGTGTGCTATGTATGTGAAACTCTACCTAGAGCAAGATTCTCTGTAATCAGCAGTACACAGTGCTCAGATTCCTGAATACGGTAATGGAAAAGAAGATTGAAGCACAAAATTCTAAGAAGACCTCTACATTCTGCTCTTGGCTCTAGAACAAGCAACAGTTCCCAAATTAGTTATAACGTTAGTATATTCTTCATGCAACTCCACTATCATCTTTAAGGATCATAGTCTGTGTGAAGGAACAAAATCATAGTACTTCACAAATACATATCTTATGCTGATCATGGTTTATGATGAGGAGAACAAGTTGGATAAAAGAGACCTATGTTACTTCACTATTTTCAAAGCAGCTATAGATTATAATTTTCATAAATTAAAGCATTAATTTGAGAAAAGACTTCCTTACCGTTAGGGTGAAAGAGTATCGGAACAGGCATCCCAGAGGTTTTGTGGAGTCTCCTTCCTTGGAGATATTCAAAACCTGCCTGGATGTGGTCCTGTGGAACAAGTTCTAGGTGTCTCTGCTTGGACTAGATGATCTCTAGAGGTCCCTTCCGACCTTGACCGTTCTGTGATTCTGTGAATAATTTAATCTGTATTTGCTATTTACTGTGAACCTGTTTTTATAAATGCTAGAGTCTTTTTTATAGACAAATTTTTAATTGACATAAATTTTCACATTTAAACATGCCATTAGAAAGAGATCTGGATAAATTAAAATAGATTTTATTTATTTAGTTATTTTTACTTCAGTACAAGTGCTTCTTAAATTAAACTGTAGTAATTTCTTCAAACTCAAAAGCAAGGAAGTCATCTTCAGAAAAGGGCCCTAACCTGACTAAACGTGAGAGATCTGGACAACCGGGGCTCATCTCACTCATCTCTCTGAAGGCTGCTCTTATGTATCAGTTAAGTAATAATTATTTTCTTCTAGAACTGAATCTCAAGACTTTTTTATCTGTACACTTACTATAACATAGTGTATCTTAGTTAAAACAAAGCCATCAGGGACAGGTACAATAAAGAGGAAAGATTACATTTATTGTGTTAAAAAAAGAAAAAAACAGAGCACAGGTAGCCACTGAAACACTGACCTGTGACTGCACACATTTTTTCATGTGCTTCCTGGCAACTGTGAATACTAGCATTCCCCCGAATAATATGTGGCATGCTTCAGGAGATAGTACAGCAGTGACCATGGCCGTCTTGGATAAAGTTATGCTCTTTGGGAATGAGAGGGGTTATGAGTTTAACCTAATGGGTATATGACACATGGTCTCTGAGCCACAAAACGCTTTGATTTAGCAACAGTAAATTAGCAAGTAGTCTGTGGTTTCTATGGTCTCTCAGACTAGCAGTGCCTAAAGCAGCATTAATATTGCCAAAGAGAAGTATTAGTACTTTCGCAGTTGCATCAGCTACAGCTCTTTGCAACTGGTGTGTAATTTTATTTGAAAATAAAAGTGTCTATACAGGATTTAGATAATATTGATACTTATCAAATCTATATATTTTTTTTCTATTAGATTGTAAACACAGGGATGATTACTATATTAACTTTTTAGCATAAATTAATTTTAAATCAGGCTCTGAAAGCTACTGTTTGGATTGTTCATTGATGTTTCATAACTGAACAGAATGAGAAATACAGAGTTTAAAGGGATTTTTCTCCATCAATTTTTGTTAAATGTCACAAAATCATGGCCAAGATGATCAATGTCATACTTGAGTCCAGATGTTATAATTTATTATATTCTTGTTTCCTACATTCATCAGCATGCAACAGAAATAATATCACTTGAATTTTTTGATCACATGAAAACATTTGTCAAGCTGACATTTTGGCTACTTCACAAAAATGCATGAAATCTATCAGTAGTGCATAAAAAAGGTATAAATTAAAGCTATCTTTATGCCATTCTGAGATTTATGATTTATGGGTTATAATCTAGTTAGATTAATCTGTGCATTCTTAATATCTCACACCTGACAGTTGTAGCTAGTTGATTCTTTTATCATTTTTTTTTTATTTCATTTATATACAAAAGGGAATTAATCATCCTTCCAATTAGTCATCATTTTTTTCAGTTAACCAACAAAAAATCTTGGCTTTCCAACCAATAAACACTCTTGCTGCTGTAATATTTGGCTACCCTGCCACAGACTCCCTCCGTTCTTCTATTTATTTGCAAAATTTAGTTTTCATTCTATGTGATGAAAATATATATGATTTTTACTGTTAACACAGCACATGAATATAAAAGCCATTTCTAAGCCATTTTCCTTTTCACATATAATAAAAAATATTTGCATCTGAGTTGACACAGATGCACAAATGGTGTTCCTGTAAGAGGGAGAAAAAGAAAACCAAAAAAGTATGAGCAATGCTGGAATCCCTTACTTCCATTTGTCAAGCATTTTCAGTGCTCAGTAACATAATATATACCCAAATAGCATGCCTGAAACTAATAAAGAATGAAAATACAGCAGTTAAGCCACTGTAAGTGAGAGTATTTATTTATGTGGAAGCCATTAAGTGGCTGTCATTAGACTGTTAATTTAATCCTTCATTTTGTGTTTGGATAATCTTGTAGAAATCTCACTCTTCTCACTTCTACACAGACAAATGTAGAAGAGTCAAAAGGACCAGTAAAGGTCTGTAGTCACCTTTGAAGCTGTCACCATCAAACCCATCAAAGAACAGCTCTGTATCTTCAACCATCACAGAGCATTTGAGGGAGGATGGTTTAAGTTCTCTCTCTACTCCGTCTCCTCATCTGGGGGTATCAGCACTTGCCATTAGCACAATGGAGAAGTTGAAGAAAAATTGCTGCCTAAAGTGCAGAGGGCTTCATCCCTGTACTAAATGACGGGACAAGGGCTAAGGTATTTCAAAATATGTTGTAAAACTGAACTGTGAAAATTAGTATGTGGCTCACTAACTAGTTCAGAGGAAAAGAAACATTTCATAAACACTATGAGAGAATTAATTGAGATGAGTTTTAAATTTCAAGACAGAGGATATGAAAAACTTCAGTGTTGTGAGAAAGCAACAAAGTATTTGTAACTGCAATGATCTCATTAAAAATCTGCCACTGAAGCTGTCTCTTAAAACATGTGATATTATATCTGTGAGTGTGGGTGCTTGTTAGTAATAATAATTGTTGCTCACAGTAATAATGATTAATGATTTTCTAGTAGTCAGTGGACATTCTTTTCAAGATACGAAAAGTTTTAGACTAAGCCATCTTCTGCTTTCTTTGTTTCCCTTGCGTTCTGGGAGGCAGCATCCTCTCTCCCTACCTTGCAGCTCAGAAGTTCACATTTTCTGAACTTCCTCTAGCTGAATAAAATACCCTGAAAGCAAACTGTCAAGAACAGGTCAGCTTCCAGTTTCAAAGTAGACTTCTAAATAAGCTGAAATGGCTTTAGAGACAGATTATTAACTCACCGTATCTGAATGGTAGAAGTGCAGAATGCTGCCGAGATCTGTGCAATTATCCAGCACAGCAGCCCTATTTTGTCCATAGAATTCACTGACTTTCTGTGCAGTGCTGCTTGTACCCATATTTCCTGGCATGTTTTTGCTACTTATTGTTATATAAACATCACCAAATATCTTTTTTTTTTCCCTTGCCTTTTCCTCAAGTAAGCAGCTTAAAGAGAAGACTGTTGATTATCAGCAGCTCTGAAAATAAAACCTGCTAATAAACCCCACAGTACAGAATGAAGGACCTAAATGTGAATATCAGTTTAAAAATATTACTTTTTCCTGCTCTGAGATGTAGCTTACCTGCCACTGTCCTCACCATTAGCAAATGCATCAATCTCTGTGCACACATAACTGAGTAAATTAAAAAAAATTCCTATCGACAAGAACATAGAAGTAACCTTACTGAAGCGACAACAATGCATTTTATGCCATTATTTCATCTTTTTAATTGAAATGAGTCTCCCTTTAACATGCCACACTTACTTAACCTCATTGGTACAATACAGTGTCCAGGAGTCATGAGCCAGTCACACATTAAAGGTGTGTAGTTAGGCATAGCGCCAAAGCTAAGTGCTCCTGGCTCCTGCAGAGAAGAATATCCTCCAAGGAATGCAAATATTTATATTCAGAAGGTATCCTTAGTAACAAATGATTCAGCCCTCAACAATCTGCTGTTCTGCAAGAGAAGGAAGTAGATTATTTTATAATGTTAAGGACTGATCATTGCTCTATTTCAAATGATTTATATGCATGAGCAAACAAGTAACTAAACACCCAAGTACTACCATTTTTCCTTGCCCATGATCTATTAAACAGTAAATCTCTGTATTTTAAATTAATTTCATGTAAACTATTTCAGTCTGTAAAGTAGGCAGTGCATAATAGACCTGGTGTGTATTACTTACAACCAACACACCTCAATATTAAAAAAGTAACTTGTAAAATGAAAAAAAAAAAACCCTCAGTTCCCAAAACTTTTACCAATAGTGAAGTGAAAGACATGTATGTATGCATCTGTATATGCATATACATATTTTTTTTCCACCGTTCAAAACTTTTCCTAGATTGGACTTTGCTA
The DNA here is from genome assembly GCA_013398735.1 of Nothocercus julius. NCBI lineage: Eukaryota > Metazoa > Chordata > Aves > Tinamiformes > Tinamidae > Nothocercus > Nothocercus julius. The sequence goes on along the minus strand of VZSV01000194.1, from coordinate 4,142 downwards.
GTCATTAAAAAAATTCCAAACTTCTTTGGACTCTTTTGAACGTCTTTTTCTTGTCTGAAGCAAAAGCTACACATAGGTAGTTATATTTCTAGGAAAAAAATTGTTTTTACTGAAATTAATTTAAGATAGTAACACAAAGCTAATATTAATTAAGCACTGGCCAGGCTAAAATTCAGATGTAGGTGCTGAATCATGGAGTCAGCCTAAAAATTACAAACATCAGTTTAAAAATGTTTTGAAAATTAAAAGAAATGAGATGATGGGATGGGATGGATTGGGATGGGATGAGATAAGATTAGATAAAATTAAATAATAAAACAGAAGCAGAATCTTTATTTTCAGTCTATCCCCCAGGTCTTTATTGTTCTGACATGTATTCAGTTTTTCTACACAGTAGCAACCAAAATTTGCTGTTCTAAAGCAACATGAGATTCTCATGTAATCTCCTCATTCCAAATGTAAGGTCCTACAGAAAAGTTAGTCCTGCAACAGTTACATTAAAATGATAGCAGTCAACAATTTTGTAGATCAGGGTATAAATTGAGTATAAGCAATATATTTCACCTCTGTTGGCAGTTTTGCTCTGTGTGACGAAAACAATGCATAAGAAGACTTCAGCATAGACTTAATAACATTAGGAACTTCAGTAGGCTCTAGTTACAAAGAAATGGGAGATATGACATGTTAAACATTTTTGATTTAATCATAGAATCCTTTGGTTGGAAAAGACCTTCAGGATCATTGAGTCCAACTGTAAACCTCTCACCACCATGCCTACTAAACCATGTCCATAAGTGCCTCATCTACAAGTTTCTTGAGAACTTATTTCATTATAAATATGCTAGCCCCTTCTAAAAATTAAAATATAGTTATCCTATATCTATATGGTTTGGGGGAGAACAGTTTATTATGTAAAAGAAAAGAAAACATTCTAATCTGAAAATAAACAACTACTGACATTTCAAACATTCTATGCATTTATTGCAAAATACGGAGTAAAACACTAGAATTCTAACACACCATGAACAATACGTACGGTGTTATTTATTTGTGTAAATACTTAAGTTAATTCTCTGACTAGAAATACGTCTAATGGAGAAGTAATTTTGAATATAAATGCTCTCCTTTGTATTTTTCTTGTGCCGAGTGCTAAGTGCCTGGTTCCTCAAGGAATCAGAGATATTTACTGTAAGCAAGGATGAGATGCTGAAGAAAACATTTATAACACTGTAAAAAACTAGTTTTGCAATACTGTTTAGTATGCTGTTCAACCAATATTTAAATCTTTCAAATATTGTTCATAATTCATAAATGTTGAGAAAAATTCTATACATTTACCACAAGAAAACCTTCCAATCTGCAGTTACAAAGAAAAGAGGTAAGGCAGGCAGTGCCTTTCTCCTAGTTCTGTACGTCTTTTCTAATAAAGACCAAATAATAGAACTTCATGGTAAAAACTAATCCTTTCTTTACAAAAAGGAGACTCTGTAGTTTAGGAAAAATTATTAACTTTACGGTCTGGCCATTTCTCAATCAAAGGGCATATCAGTTACTGTATATTATTGCAACATTCCAAGCGTTAAATTAAATTACAGACAATGGAAGCAAGTACAGTTTACATCTGTGGAGGATTAAAAAATAAGGCATGTTTAGCAGTTTTATTTATTCCCAGCAGAAATATCTCTGCTGAAATAATGCTCTCAAAACATTCCTTCCTATAAGAACATTGCTCTTTCAAAGGCACTCCTAAGGCAATGGACATATTTACTTTTTAAATGTGACATGCAAAAATCAGCCTTTATTTTTTTTGGACGACTCGAGTTTCGTTAACTGTGCTACAGTTTAGGCAGTTTTACCTCTCCAAGGTTATTATCCTGCTACTGGATCTATGCAAACAGCCTGAAGCACACTCTAGTCCACAGGGCTACAAATAAGCACCAAAGGTCCACCTGTGTTAATAGGTTTTGTAGGCTTCTGCCACTTACTCCATGTGATTAATGCTGATCAGGAGAGGTCAAACTCTGTGGAGACTGAACCTGCAATCTCTTTCTAAGCAGATGAATCTGCACTATGTGGACAGAAAATTACACTGCTTGTTCTGTAGTGTTTTAAGCTCTCTGCAGTTATTAAAAAAAGAGCTATAAACATTGCTGGTGGCTTTAAAAACGCATTTTTAAAACTTGTCTTAATACTGTTTGATAAATCTGAAGCATTTTAGATTTTTATATTAGAGACCTCATCTTCTTGTTTTTGAAATTCTTTCTGTATTTAGAACAGAAGGCAATATAAATACCTTGAAAAAATAAAACTGGTATGTCAAGGGCCAGATTCTATACAAGTATAAATATGTATAACCTCATTTATGTCAGTAGAAATAGGCCAGTTCAAAAGCACCTGGCCCCTACATGATGAGGCCACAGTTTTGTTTCAGCGGTTCAATGTTGCCTACAATTTATGCTGTCCTTCTTTATGCTATCTTCCTTGAATGTTACAGAGTTTTGTCTGGAGATACTAACACTAAACACAATATTCAAACCTGAATCCCTAATTACATTGAATATATCCATTTGTGGATTCATTACTGACTTTACACTCTAATCGTAGATATATTTTCATTATTCTTTTTCCCAAAAGACTTATTAAAGGTCAGGAAAATAAATAAATAAATAAATAAGTGCTTGCACAGTCCTCTTAGCTTGATGCAAAATTTAGTGTTTATATCTCTGTGGTTAGTCCTGGGATTGAAAGTAAAAACTGGGTAGTATTGGTAGACAAATGAAGGTGATTAAATGTAAATGATACAAAATTCCTCAGAACTTTTGGATAATAAAACTTCTGAATATTTGCAAGATTATTCCAGACTTTTGCTCCTCTTGTTTTTTCGTTTAAAACTCTCTGGTATAAGAATGTAAAAAGGAGTTAGAGCAAATATTCAACATGAAGAGATTCCCTAGACGCCTTTGCTACAACTTACTCAAAGCAGAGGATGGTATTTCAAGACTCATAATCAGTGTAAAAGGACTGAGGTATGTATATTGATATAAATGTGTGAATGTTGGCATAATTTTTATGTTGATCACTAGAAGGTATCCAGGAGAGTTACTTGACTGAGCAAGTGTAGGGATAGCTCAGCTTAGTGGAAGTTAAAAAAAACTGCTGTGACAATTTCAAGCATATACGCCAAAAAAAGGCATTCCAGATTTCAGTACAGACTTTCCCTGGACTGCTGCCTTGCTGTAAAACCGCATGTAAACCCTTACTATAGTAAACCACAAACAGATAAACAGTGAAAATAAATTCTTTTTAGGGACACCTTCTGTTCTACTCTGATCTTTATAAGCCTTCTAAAAGCAAGAGACAGCAGGTTAATTTTGTAGTGAATTCAGAAGATCCAGAGATTCTGAGAATTTCACAGTAAAGGAAATAGGAATTTCCAACTTTCAAGTTCTCTGTAGTAATTTAATTATTGATGCAGAGATATGAAAAAAAAGTGAGTTATGAATTACCTTATGCTAAATTTTATTATAGAAGAAAAACTTGTTGATCTCTGTAGTTATTTAGCATTTTCTAAAGCTGCTCGTATAATGATAATGGCTATTGCAAAACAACTGATAGAGCAAACACAGTTGTTGCCAAATGGCATTGGTTTTAGTATCATCAGTATTTTTTGTCTTATCATTGTGTAGAATTATTTTACCTAGAAATGTGTAATGTTCAGCAAATCACCTTGCATCATTATACTGTGCATATGTAGAAATCTGTCCTGTAGAGTAAATTATATAATGGAAAATGAAGATGAGGACAGGGAAAACCCTGACATATATCTAATTCTTTTCCAACTAATTCAAGGCTATTAACAAGAGCAGACTGTTAAATGCTTCCTCCCATTCTTGTTTAATTGGTTCATCTAATTGGAGTTCTGGTGCTTGCCTTTGCAGATTACTCTGTAGCTAATAAATGTGGCTTTCAGATTATTTGGATCCTTATTGTCAGATGACCTTACAAAATTACATAGCTCATTCTTGCTTTATTGATTTCTCTCTCTCTTTTTTTTTTTTTTTTTTAATTTCAAAAACCTGTATATTGTGCTCTATTTTAATGACTTCTGTTTCCAGTGCTTCTAACAGTGGAAAATGGACACA
>VZSV01000193.1:1347460-1427287 GCA_013398735.1 Nothocercus julius | reverse complement strand
TAACAACTAACATAACACTAACAAAGTCATTATTTACACTGTTAATAAAAGAAAAACTGAAACCCACTTTGGCAGCCTTCCTGATCAGTGGACTGTGTGGCCGTAATGATCATATCATTAGATAGATAGACAGATTAGATAGACAGAAATATACCATGGACATTCAAATACTAAAAATGTGATTACCCATTATGATATTACCTTTCCATTCATCCTATAAAATTTGCTTCTACACTCTTCTTTTTCTCTCAGCTGGATGAAAGCTGGTTCACCAACAATACCTGCACTGAACGCTGTACCTGCAAGGCAAATAACAACATTGTTTGCACATCTTGGGAGTGTGGGGTGCGAGAGGAATGCAGTGTTCAGGATGGTGTATTGGGCTGTCACTCCAACGGTAAGTCCTTCCTGCAACTGGTTGTCAGGGTCAATTCAATAATCAGAATCTTCTGCCCCTTCTAGCTTTCCCACAGACACCTTTCCCTATGTCACAGCACAAACCCAACAGACGGCTGCCAGTGCTAAGAGATGAAAAGACAGATGATGTGTCTTGCAAACTCTAATTCCATTCTATCGTAGTGGATATCAGTATGAACTGATGCTACTCAAAAGCTTGCAAGATCACATGAGTCCTTTTTGAGATCCTAGTCCCAAATCACCAGTGCTGCGAGCTCTACATTTGGAAATAATTGAGAAGAACTGCAATTATGAGAGTCAGGATAGTTGCAAGGGCCTTAAATATGTTTGTGTATTTAGATGTATAATTATGTATTTATATACTATTAAGTAGAAAAGCTATGGGTTACTCCCAACTAACATACCTCATAGCTACAACTGCACATAGAAATGGCTAAAGAAGTTCATTTTCTGCCAAGTTGTCAAGCTGTACATAATTAACAAAAAATAAATTGAAGAAACACTTTCTGGAAATTTCTTTTTTCCAAATAAATGTCACTGGCATGATCATGAGATACATGATAATGAAAATTTTCCCACATAATAATCATCAGGATCAGATTCCGGCACTAATGCAAACATCTTTGGTCAGCTGAGCCAGTCATGAAATACAACCCAAAGTCATTGAATACGTTTTTTCATCTTCAGGCCAAGGAACGTGTCAGGTGGCAGGAGATCCCCATTATTTCACCTTTGATGGGGTGATGTACACCTTTGTGGGTACCTGCACCTACACCCTGGTTGAGGTATTGAACAATAACAGTATCATACCTGTAACCATCCGTGGCAAGAATGAAGACCGAGGAAAAAGAGGGGCCACATACCTGAAAGAAGTTTACATAGATGTATATGATGTACGAATCACCCTTCAGAAAAGCCAAGGAATCCTGGTAGGTGCTGGTGATCTTTTAATTCTTGCAAAAAGTGTTCAAAGCACTAGCTGTACAAAAAATGATCTTCATGTTTGCTAAGTGACATGCACATATATTGTTAATATTCGTGGACACCTCAATTAACTTGACATTGTGGAGAAACAGAATTTCTCTTGATTACCCAAGACATCGGATACTGTTGTGCAAGCAGTGTCTTGGAGCTGGAGGCCAGAGTCTCCAGATATTAGAACTTTTGTCTCAACTAAAGAATTGGGTTCCCAAGTTCAACAGCTGTTATTGATTCAATCATCTATAGCTAGTCTGGGCAATCAGAGGAAGAGTCAGTCCTAGTATATTAGTCTGGGATAACACTGGGGATACATGGAAGTCCCTGAGGCTGAACATCACCCTGTGGGAGAGTAGGAGTTTGCTCAATACTAGTGACCTTTACAGCTCCCTGGAAAGGGCTTAGACTCTGAATCCCATCGAGCTCTCCTTAGCTACCATAGTTGGAATGCACAGTGGTGGAATTATCAAGCAGTTGAAACTACCGCTGGGAAGTCTGTAGCTCTACAAGGAATACAAAATGTGAGCAGAAAAGCTTTCACAGGAGAGTGTACTGACAAATGACTTGTGTCTCCAGTTGAACAGTGAGAGAGTCTACACTCCAGTAGAAAACCGTCTGCGAGGTGTGTCCATTGGAAATGTTGGCAAATATATAGTAGTGGAAACTGACTTTGGTATGGTAGTGAAATTTGATGGCGATCACCATCTGGAAATCACCCTCCCACAGTCTTATTTCTCAAAGGTAAGATTTCATATGTAAGTGTACAGTCACCGTTTCAAAACAGCTGTCTTCTGTATTTGACTTTTCATTTCTCTTCTTCTTGCATTTTGCTATTGTATCCCTTTTTGTACTTTTTTGTGGCAGGTACTGTAACACATAAGTCTTTTTTTTTTTTTTTTCCTTTTTGTCTTATAGCTATTTGTGTTCTAGAGATAGGTATATAAAATGACCCAGCTGGCTGAGCACTGACAGTTAGCTATAAGGAATACACTGTGGTTTTAGAATTAAATAGCTTGCAGTCTTAGGGGACCACAAATTTATTGCAATATCTATTTTATTTTTCCCTTGGTGCAGATGGACACAAGTGAATGGATCTGAAGCGTTTGGTACAATATGTTTTTTTTATAATGATTTGGCTGTATCATTCCATTGTCAATGAATAGTTCTTGGGGAAGCTGAGATAGAACAGATAATGTTTAGAATACAATTCTCACTTGCAGGTACATGGTATGTGTGGTAACTTCAATGACAGACCTGAAGATGATCTGGCCTTGCCCAATGGTACAGTTGTTAATGTCATACAGTTTGGAAATAGCTGGAAAGTGGAAGAAGACAGTGATGCAGGGTAAATGTGACTTCATATTTCTTATCTTCCTTTGAGAAATAGTTTCCTTTAACATGTTTTGGCTATTTTGCTTCTCTGCAGCACATAAGTAGTGCATGTGAGATTTCTCTCTTCTTCAGCGTGAAGCTCTAACAAAAACCATCAGCATAGGAAACCACTGCACAGGCCAGAAGCATAACACAACCCACCTATTGATGTGCACACTTGGGGAATTAGGCTTTGAGGTAGTCCACAGTGTGGGCATAGTCTATGGCTATTTTACACTGAAAACAGCTAGAGCAGAACAGTGGTGTTGGGGAGCAGCGAGAACCAGTTTCTCTCTAAGAGATGGGGAGCTGAGCATGATAACTTGGCTTGCCATACAGGGGCATCACCAGCCAGAGACCATCCCACACTCCTTGAGTAAGGGGAGCAGGGCAGACCAGGAATGGCAGCCAGGATCAACTGAGAGTCCAAATCACCAGACAAATCTGTGGTGACAGGTCCAAAGTCCAGCTGGGAAGTCAATCCACTTGTCACAGTCACATCCAATGAGGCTAACCGTGGTCAGACACAGCCCAGGGATGGCTTAGCAGGCCCATGGTGATGGGATCTAAGGCCAGGCTGAGCAGTCAGTCAGCAGGTTGGGAGCCAGATCAGCCCCGGGGGGTCAGCCAGGGTCATACACAGTCCCATGATGTCCAAATAGGGCCACAGTAACAGGGCCAGGCTGAGGCCTGGCTGGGCAGTCAGCCCCATCAGGGTCCAGATCAGATGCCTGTGGCCAGGTAGAGGCAGGGCTGTGGCAAAGCTGGAGACTGGCACTGCTATGACATGGCTGGCACGAGGACTGACCACTCCAGTCTGGGCTGAAATGGGGTTCTGGGCTGTGGGCCTGTGTGGGAGGAGGTCCCAGGAAGGACTGGTCAGGGCCAGTAAGGTCTATTAGTGCATTCAGGGCCCAGAGAGACGGGGAAAGAGAGAGGGAAAGATCAGATAAGCTTCTAAAACTTTTAAACTTTTTATATCTACCCTGTAGCAACAAATAAAGCTGCAAATCAGGTTCTCCAAGGCTGCTTATTTAATACCTGTCAGGATCAGATTTGCTGCTTTCAGTCTCAGTTTTACATATGTCTTTGAAACTCAAATTTAACTGTGTTTATGCTTTCATGCAGCTGTTTTTCAGACTCAAGAGAAGACGATCTTCCTCCTTGCACTGCTGAGAATAAACCAGTCATTGAAAGCCAATGCAACGTCTTAAAATCAGACAAATTCAAACCATGCCACAATCTGGTCAAGCCTGAACCCTTCATACAGATTTGCACATATGACATGTGTCAGTACGATGGCATGAAGTCGACTCTCTGCGACATAGTTCAAGTTTATGTGGACACCTGTAAGAATGAAGGCATCACCATTACATGGAGGAACAGCACATTCTGTCGTAAGTGCACAAGCAAGTGAAAAATTAAAACCTGGGATGACTAGTGGCATGAAATTTAATTGGCATGAAAATTAATTAGCAGTATTATCTGGACAAATTATGTAAAATATAATTAAATCCAAATCCTCAAAAAATGCAGTACTATTATCTGTGATTTTATGACTTCATTGCTGCACTGAGCTTTGATTATGTCGAGTTAAATCCAGTGGTAACTTAGAACTAGACAAGCTGTGGGAAGTAATGTGGAGTTTATATAAATAATTTTAGTAGCCAAATAGATATTGTGAGATATTGCAGTGGGTCTAAAAATGAGACATAGTATAACAAGAAGATTAGAAGGAATTGGAATACTGTGTTAGAACAAAAGGTTCAATACTGCTCGCTGTGATCTGAATGAAGACTGGCATCTGAATGAAGATTTGTCCAGTTGCTTACTAAGGGCTGAGTTCTCTGATGAATCCCCAGTGTACATGTTTCATTCCACCCATTCAACAAAGCCACAAACTAATTGTGTAAAGATTAATAAAGATTACATGGTATTTATTGTTTTCACAGTTTAGCATTACATTGTGGAATTAATTGTCACGCAATATTTTGGAGGCTAAAACAGTTAACTGCTTAATAAACAAGCCAGATGAATGTTGAATAGGTCCTTGCCAATAGGCAAGGGGAAGAATACTGGACAAAGGAACACTCTCTGCTAATGTTCTTGAATTGTCTCCTTATGCATCTTTAGTCATTGGCAGAAAAAGGATATAGAGCTAGATGAGCTTCTACTTTGACCATACATAGGTTGTTCTTGTATGCTTAATTAACACCTTATGCCTTATGTTGATGGAGGGTTGAGCACTCTAAGGAATTTGCCCTAATGAGTCACATTTTCATCAGTGCCCAAACAGGCATTTGAAGCACTGAACTGAAATAGTGAATCTGAATTATCCAGGTACCACCAGCTCAGACATGTGTAACAGAACTAAATCAACACTTCCAGAAGGATTTTCTGAATTGTTATTTTGTTTGTGTGTGTGTGTATTTTGTTTTTGTTTTGTTAAAGTCAAAATTCAAAACTGTAGGATCAAAATCCTCTGTTAAAAGGCAATCCAACAGTGCCATTTTGCAGGCCAAGTTCTAGCTTTCAGGCGGTGATACGTGTTTGCTGTTGTGGTTTCTAAGTGTTTTAATAACATTGTTTTTATTTTCTTCACCCACACAGCATTGCCCTGTTCAACCCACAGCCATTACACAGACTGTGCTTCCCCCTGCCCATCAACATGCAATGACATTTTTGCCTCATCCCTTTGTGAGAAGACAGGACAGTGCACTGAGGGCTGTGAGTGTGATGATAATTATGTGCTCAGTAATGGCAAGTGTGTACCTCTGAGCGATTGTGGCTGCAGGGATGATGACAACAACTACTACAGTGTAAGTAGTTTGTGGAACAAATCTCTGGCTGTAAAACCTGTGAGGATTTGGCTTCCTGACCAAATGGGAGAGAGAGAAATCTTTAGGTTTCTTTGATCTGGGTAGAAAAAGCTGCAGGCTCAGTTATGAGCAACTGCAAAAGCTTGGTACTTTGCATATGAGGCCAAAATTGAGACATGCTGGAGACTAGTACTTTGATCAGAGTTATTCAGGCAACCTGCCTATTCTCAAGATAGTCAGTAAGGCAAATGGACTGAGATCACCCCACCTCCCAGGCTCTCGGTGAGACTACGCCTGGATTAGGCCGTTGTGGAATGAGCAGCAGGACGAGTTGTATCTAGCCAGCTCCCAAACCCTTCACTATTCATCTTCTATTGCATTGTAAAGCTGAGCACCATGGTAATATTATTAATGCAACTTGTGTCCAGGCTGGGGAAACTTGGATAACTCCACACTGCGCTCAGAGATGCCAGTGTCAGAAGAATGGTGTCATCACATGTAAGGATTATGCCTGTGACTCTCAAGAAACCTGTGTGATCAAAAATGGGAAACACAAGTGTAATCCAACAGGTATGTGCAAGGGGGTCTTCATTTGGTGTTTCATGAAGGCTTGAGGAGGAAGAAGGACGAGGGTATTCAGTCTTTCTTCCATGACACTTCCAGCCCTTTTACAGGGGAAGTCGGGCCATTCAGGTCTGCCAGTGCTGAATGCAAAAAGGCTTCAATTTTCACAGCAGAAAGCTCCAGTACAAGACACATAATCTGTAGAGGGAAGCCAAACAATTGCTTGAAAATATATTTACCTCTAGAAAATTCACAGTTTAGTCTGACTGGCTTGCAAAGATAAGAGATTTGTACTGTATCTACTACAAATACAATTCAGATACATCTTTGAATCCTCTGGCAATTAACTTTTTCTCTTCATTGTGTGTTGATTTGAGAACAGAAAAAAATGAAGCTCTAAAAGTCAGGACAGAGCAGATCTGAATGGGTATTAAGTAAATATACTAGTCAAAGAACTTTGTTCCTTTTCATCCTGTAGCTCCTTTGGATAGTATTTTGGGAGATCTTTATTGTGCTACAGTTCATCCCATATGCTGCAAATAAATTAGAATATTTATGACATAGCTTGTTGCCAAGTGACTCTACAGCTATATTTTGAAAAGCAGTATAACATAGGTCCCACTGTACAGGTGACCAGTACAAGAACAATGGAAATGCAGCTTTGCACTGCTCCATTTGGGCAAATTACCACTGCAGAAACACTGCAGCAGCTTTAAGGAGAGCCTAGTTCTTGGGAGAATGATTGACTCTGCACTTCATGATCAAACAAAATACATAGACAATAGTTGCTACATCTAATTTTTAGTTCTGGTGATCCCAATGATAAATTTAGTAACCTCAGAAGTAATCAGTGTGACATCAAGTGCGTTTCATGTTTCAAGAATTTCATGTTTCACATTGTGGTGGAACATGAAACCCACACGTCTGAGAGCCCTCAGATATCCATTTACGAGGGTGATGCCAGAGTACCCATCTTTGCATTCAGAGACCTGCATGTTGGCATGAAACTTTGTTATCCAGTCCTTATTAAACTGTCCCATGTATAGAATTTGTCATTCAGACTGGAGGGTAATGGAACTCTTCTCTTTTAGGTTTTAAGAAATGCTGGATTATGGGTGATCCACACTACACCACCTTTGATGGCTTGGTGCACCACTTCCAAGGGAAATACAAGTATATTCTGGCACAGACCATCCCTAACCTACCTGATACTCTGACACAGTTCAGCATCGAGGGCATGAACTATCCTCTTCCTTTAAGTCGACACATTACTTACCTCAAAGAGATTCTCATCAATGTCTATGGTCATACGGTACGATTCAGACAGAAGAGGCAGGTTCTGGTAAGTCTCTCACTGCAGTGCACGGACAAAATGCACCTCCTGGTATAAAACAAGTTTGAATAATAAATGTCTATTTTGAAGCATTTAATATTAAAACTGTATAATCACAGCAGTGCTATGGGGCAGCCAGAAATATGCTTTCAGTTGTGCTGAGTCCCTCAGAAACAACAAGGGTGTCTCCTGTCTTCAGCTCATCATTTTATTAATTAGAATAGGAAATGCGGAATAACATGCAAACTTGGAAATGAGATAGGAAGGGAGTAATGTGAGGACATGAAAAAATGGTAAGAGGGATTTATTGTAAGATGGACTGACTGTGAAGTTTAGAGCTTCTTGCAGTAGCAAAATTCCTAAGACTGCCAGAGAGACCTCAAAAAATTCAGAATCTCGCACTGTTGTAATAGAACTTGGATCATCATCTGAAGGAAATATAACTTCGGATGCAAGAATGATTCTGGGTGCAGATGCTGACCTGTATTTTAGCAGGAATTTCGTGGAGCAGGCAGAGCTGTATCTGAGATCAATATGTGTAAGAAGAGGTGCACGCCAACATTACAATCATAATATTTTATGTACTATAGACAAGTTTCTATCCTCAGTGCCTTGAAAAGCAGGGAAATAAGAATAAGAGAACCCATTTTAGAGGTGTGAAGAACAGAATAAAGAATGCTCAAGGGAATTGCAGAAAATATGCATTTCAGAGCTGAATTTCTGATCAGCTCTGAATTAAAAATAAGAGTAGCTGAAGTACTAATCTCAAGCATAGTATGATGGGGATTGATTGATTAAAAATGAGAATGCTTTAGAAAAGAATGTCATGAGCGATTTTAAAATTTTTAATTTTTGTATTCTTTCAGATTTAAGCACCTATTATTTTTTTCCTCTATAACCATGAACAATATATTCTATTTAAAACAAACAACTAAAAAAAGTAGAGATTTAGGAATAAAACACCAAATATCACAAGATTTACAATAAAGCCATATTTTTTTATCAGGGGTAGGGATAATTAAAAATGAGAAATAGGCTTGTAAAATTTTGTTTCCTTCCTCTTCATTAGTACATAAGCTTATACATTAGCTCATATACATATTTTATAGCTCAATAATAGAAATCTCCTAGGATGATATGAAAATATTGTCTCCAGATCACTTTCCTTCATACATGACTCTATTCCTTTGAGAAAGTGAATACTGTTTTTTTTTTTTTTTTGGTTTGTTTCTTTCTTTTTTTTTTTTTTTCCTGGTTATCTCATTTTTAGCATGAAACCAGAGAAGACAAGTGTTCATTCGTAGCATTGACCTGCTGTCCTGAAACCACATTTGAATTTGGCCTATATAATATGAATTTTAACTTCTTCTCTCCCTATTAGTTGGATGGTGTGAGAGTGATACCCCCTGTTCGTCCTCATGAAGGTATTCGCATATATCAGAGAGCAACAAGAATTTATCTGGAGACAGATTTTGGCTTATATTTGAGCTTTGATGGCAGTCAAAATGCAGGTAAGTGATGCTAAGACAATCTTCAGAGATATTTACGAACTGTCTGAGAAATGTGCTCATTCCAAAAAGAAAAAATTAGAAATTTTCATCTGTTGAGCCTGTGAGCATGATATGAAGTTCCAGAAAACTGAAACCAAAAATGACTCCCTGAAACCAGAGATCTATAAAATTGGCATTTCTTTGTGTGGATCAACCTGAATTTAGGAGAAATGGGGTGTGCATACAGGTTGTTCTAAGATTGTTCATATAAAGTAAGGCCTGAATAATAAATGCAAAACGAGACCACTTAAAATTACTGATGAGGATGATGGAGTGAAGTCCAGATCTGCCTCTTTGCCAATGTGTAACCCACTGAAGGGTTCTCAGGCTATACAATTGTGATTGCATGCTTCTGTGTACTTCCTCCCACAGAATTCCTTACATTCTCTTTTACAAATCGTTCCATTCCTTTGTGCCTGTCAGCAGGATTTGTGTCATGTACACACAACTCATTCCATGTCATCTCTTCTGATTAGAGCAGAGTTACTCCTGATTTACAACAGAATATAGTTATGTTATTTCTGAGGGTTTGCTGCAGGATAGTAACCTGTAAGCACAAGGAGAACTCACATGGAGATGTACTGCTAAATAAATGCTCTCCTGGCTACAATAATATAATAAACAATTTTTTTTTTCTTTTTTTTCATGATCCACTTTTGCAGCCGAGCAAAAAAAACAGCTCTGTGAATACATGCATGGCCAGTTTTCAGTGTTATGCTCATCTCCTATGTACAGGGTTCACTTCACTTTACCAGCTCTAGTACTGGATCATGGAATAAGCTATGTGACACTTATTTCCACCTCTTCCATACAGTTATCAGCAAAGATTTCGGTGTAATGGCTTTTCTTCTTCTGATCTCCCTAGAAATAAAGCTGGCCAACACCTACAGGAACAGAGTGGAAGGCTTGTGTGGCAACTTTGATGGAGTATACAGAAATGACTTCACTAATCCCGATGGTGTTTGGGTGAGGAATGTGAATGTATTCGGTGAGAGCTGGAAAGTTCCTGTCCAAAGAACAATCTCTCGTCGCAGGTACTTCATTTTGTATTGAATTTCTATAGTAGGCACAGCCACTGGAAATCAATGAATACACCCATATTTAAAACCCAGGCATAACTGCTACACTGCCTTGTGTCTCGTCTTTCTTCTTGCCTTGTTCTCTGTGTAATTTTCCTCACTAAGGTGAACTATCAGTGCTCTTCTATCTAACCAAGAGAGGCCGGAGCCATCACTGCATTATTCCAGATCGCTGTTCTTTGGAGTCACTGCCATTGTAACTACTGTGGCACTGTGATGGCTTAGGTCTGTGCCAGGCTCATGGGCCCTGGCAAGTTAAAGTAAATGATACTGTGCTCAGCTGACTTGAGGGAAGGCAGATACTGGTTCAGTGTCATCCCTTCCTATGGAAGATGAACACACCTTGGAAATCCAACAAGAGGAATTCACATTTTCTCCCAGAAGTTGCTTAAGAGTCTGATTTCCTTATTTTCCTAGCTATATTTTCTTTCCTGCCAGTACAAAGAAAGCCAGAACAATCTTCTGAGTATAAATGAGAGTGGTATTTGTAGTCAAGCCAATTCTGCACTAATTGGTCCATACAGAAGTTGAAAGAGGTAGGGAACCAAGTTTTCTTCCCTCTTTCTGCCTTCTCAGTTTGTTTTGAAAGGCCTTTGGAGGTTGCTTAGCCACTCACACAGAACATTTTTGGCAAATAAATGGAATTGCATTAGCTGACGGGATGTTATCTAACTGCAAAAACTTGTGTAATAAAACAGTAGAAAGCAGAGGCAGGCTCTGGAGGCTATGCCTAGAAGAGAACACTAGGCCTTCAGGCATGCAGCCAGCTGTTTGGTCAACGTGAGCATATCTCCCAGAAATGGCTGGCCCACTACAGCTGCATCATTTTGGCTAAGATTCAAGGTTTATTGAAGTGAGACATTGGATGAAAGCTGTGCCATACAAAATGTCCAAAGGGACAATTACAGCTATCCCTTTTGGTTTAAAGAAAAACAAATCTTTGAGATGGTTATAGTACTTCATTGATTTGCTTTATATGTCCCCTTACATTCATGATAATCCATGAGATAGACATGAGCTGTCACTTCTATCATAAATGCAGAAATACTCTTGTGATCTTTAATTTAGAGAGTAACACTGTGAATACTGTGCTGAGAACTGGTGATTTCACAATGATTTCATTTGCAGGCGAGATGTCTCTACAGAAGATGACTCTGAGGAGGAACTAGATACAGGGCTTTTCCAAGGTTGTGATAAAAGCACACTGGAACAACAAAACAGCACTTCTAGGTGTCAAATTCTGACTGCGTCAAATGGTCCTTTCATAAACTGCCATTCTACCATCTCACCCGATTTCTATCTCACGTAAGTCTTTGCTGCAGACAACGGTTCACCCCATTTCCAAAATCAGCTTGTTTTTGTTTTTTCCTTTGTTTTTGTTTTTTATTTTTTCTGAGAAGAGCTGTGCATCTTCAGTTTCAAGAATATTAAGTAGGAATTGAGGATAAGTTGGGCCCCATAATGTCCATCAGTATAAAACCTTACAGCTGCAAGTTGTGATTTCCAGTGTGCCTAAAGTTCTTATCTGCATTCATTGAGAATTTGGTATCTGGCACCATTAGATTCATTTTGGCAATTCCAGCATAATACGATGTACCCTTTATGCTATAAACAAAACGGCTGAAGCTGGCAGTGACACTCCTTGTATCTTCCATGGGGAAGTGCCAAAAACAGCTAGTGAATGTAGTGAGTTAGTAATTATCTTGGTGTCCACAAGAACTGCATACCTAATTCCTACATATTCCCTTTTGAACCAGATGAAATGTATTGAGTCTCCTCACCTTAATTCTTTATCAGTGACAAATATGCCAAGTAGTTCCCAGTTGTCATCAAGGTACAGGAAAACGGAACTCACAGTGAGGGCAGAAAACAGCTAAAAGTAAGCTATAACTAATTTATTGGGAATAAATGATTTCTCATGTTGCACACAGGAGCTGCCTCTTTGATATGTGTGTGGAAGGAGGTGACAATGCTACATTATGTCGCAGTCTGGAGCAGTATGTGCTGGCTTGTCAGGAGCAAGGAGTCAGTATGGAAGGCTGGAGGCAACAGACACTTTGTTGTAAGTACAGTAGGAACTAGAACACATAGTTTCTATATAGGAAGGACTCTCAAAATCTGAGTTTTGAGGCTTCGCTCAGAAAAAAACTTCATCTTTTTTTTACAGAGCCACCATATATCAAAGTGTCTCAGGGATTGAGAGCATGTTGAATTGCACTTCAATCACTGCTCACAGTTCAGGATGCACATTTGCTCTTCTGGGCCCTCCTCAGAATCTTATGCTGACTTTTCACCTTTAAGCCTCAGCCTAGAAATTCACTTAGGAAAGCAGAGCAGTCAGAGCTTCTGTGAGAGAAAAAAGTTGGTGCTCTCACAAGTGAAAAATATGAAGGAAAGCTTTCAAGACATTTCTTTTCAATCTCTTTAAATCTACAAAATTTTCTGTTTTTTATTATTTGTGTACAAGATTTCAGAATAGATGAAGCACAGCCCCCCCAGATCATCTAGGCTTAAGAATGCAGGAATAAAGCTCACAAATAACGTCAAACCTTTTTTTCCCTAACTATTTTTTCAAGCTGAGAGTTTCTACAAACTCTGCTTGTCACCCATAGTTTGATGAATTTACAACAAACACACTTCTCAAAACCATGAAACCTCCAGTATTTACAGGAATGGCTACCCTGGGTGTGTGAGAAATTATTTGAGATCAGTGAACACCGCAAGTGGGATACAGCATACAGATGACTTTTGACAGTGTGTTTCCTGACTTTGCAGTGCTTGAAATACAACTTTAGATTATCTCCATGTATTTGTATTCAGCATTTTGCCTCTTACAAAATCTTTTGGTGACAAAGAGACAATGTGTAAGTAACACACAGCAATCTGTTATAACTATGCTCTCCTGATTCTTACAGCAATGGAGTGTCCTGCCAACAGCAACTACAGCTCTTGCATGACCGCGTGCCCAGCATCCTGCGCTGACCTAACCAGCCCCTCTGAGTGCGACTCACCCTGTGTTGAAGGCTGTGAATGCCTCCCTGGCTATGTTCTCAGTGGTTTTGACTGCGTGCCTTACAGAGAGTGTGGATGCACATACCTCGACAAATATTATGAGGTATGGTGTCATGTGCCTCAGAAGTACAGTGTGAACTAGATAGCTTCCACAGTGCCAAGCAATATTTTCTCCTGCTAAATATTTTCACTGTCTCTTAATTCTCCTCGATATGCAGGTTTGCATTAGAAACAAAGAGATATTTGTTTAATAATATTCTCATATCTGGAGGAAGCGGATAGCAAGTTGAGCACTTGGTGTGCTTCTGAATCTGCCTGCCAGAAAACTCAAGTCAGGCACGTGGGGGAAGCATATGATTATACGTAACCTCCATGTTAATTCTTTACCTTTATGACTCTAAATAATAGCCTGATAGGCTCTTAAATTTACAGCAAACCAGTTCTAGAGAAATTCTGTCAAACGCTGTGGTCCCTGTTCTTATTGAAGCTGATTGGGGCAGAGCTGAGTTTCTGCAAAGCTGGCTGTAGCATGAAGGGAGCCTGAAAAAGAGAGAGCCTGAGGGGTACAGAGTATCTTCCCTTAGCTGAATGACTGAACAGATTAAACAGCTTCATAATCTCACAGGTTCCTCTTTGGAAAAGTATTGAAGAGAATAGCATGGTGCCCCAGTGCTCCATTCATGTCTTTATGGCTGATTTTATTTGATGTTTTATAATGTTTAACTGTTGTCTTCCAGATTGGAGAAACATTCACCACTGATGACTGCTCTCAGACATGCCACTGCACAGAAAGCTCCACTGTCTCCTGCTCTAACATAGTGTGTGGAGCTGAAGATATCTGTGGCATTTCAAACTATACTCGCGGCTGCTACAGAAGTAAGTCAACTACTAACCCTATCACTTTGTTTGGCACTAAGAAGTCTTGATTTACTGCTTTTAGGGCAGCAGAATTCATCACTGAGCCTGAGACAGTGGCAACAGAATCTGAACAGAAGAAAATCCCTTTATAAGTATACCAGGGATCTTGATGTCTTGCTGTGATGTTTCATCTTAGAAACAGTGTTTGTTTCCTCCACTCTTGTTGTCACATATGAAATAAATGGCCTTAACAAGAGAATGGGCGTTAACAATACGGAGCATGTCTAGCATAGGTTAGAGTCAGTGTAAGCTAACCAAGAACAGTTCAGTGTTGGATTATCTGAGATTCTGAAGTGTTTCTTCTTCCTTTTTGCTAGGTGGACCATGTATGCCAAGTCCGTGTCAGAATGATGGAGTTTGCTCTGAGACTACCAATGATACTTCTCTCTGGTTTTCTTGTGAATGCACAGACCTGTACACAGGACCTAACTGTGAGACTGAACGGATAGGTAACAAAATTATTTTGGATTTCACTGGCAGCATTTCACACACAAAGAGAAGCAGGTGTTAGATCAGATTAGGACTCATCATAGCTCTTAATGGGCATTTTGTGTTTTAATCAAAGGCAGGGTGGAGGCTGACCCAGAAACCTTTCCACTGAATGTAGTTCCAGACAAGTCCTTGACACTGTTCCTCAGAGTAAGGATTGCCCCCAAGTACCACAGACTGAGTGGACATGTCTTATAGTTACATCAGTGTGCTCTGGCCAAACTTACCCCAGAATCCCACAGTCCCCAGCCATTCACTTTGTCTACATGTCAGCTCATGCTCTGGCTCAAGTCTGAAACAAGCATGAGGCTTGAAATTGCAACAGAGGCTGGGGTCCACTTCAAAGAAAATAATCCAAAATGCCACATGGAGACCTCTGGCTAGAACCAGATGCGTTTGCTCATTGCTCAGATTGCAGCGTAGCACTTAAGAGAAAGCTTCTGTTTGCATTAGCTTTCACTGACAAGGATCCTGTTTCTTCTTCAGATCAAACAGCTACAGATCAAACACCAGAGAAAGACTATACGGTTGCCATTGTTCTGGGAGTTTTGGCAGGTGTTGTTGTTGTCCTCATTCTCATCTCCTCTGCAGCATACCTGTTCAGGTAAGGCCTTTACCAGCTCTGCTACATCCCACAGAGACAAAACACATACACACCTTCTGGTACCTCAATATCCCAGGACTCCCACTGGTCACATAATGGCAGGACCAGAAAGGAACCAGAGTATTCAGGAGCTCCTTTGAGGAATATGAGGGAAGACTAACCTTTGTCTACAGGATTCAACATATGCCATTTTTATTTCATAAGGCCTATGCATCACTATCACAAAACTTAGGAATCTTCAAAATTTGGCTTCATTCATGCTTGTTTATTCATACTCACACCAGTCTTTGGCCTTGCACCACAGTTAAGAATAGAAATTAAAGCCGTTTTTGTTTTGTTTTGTTTTTCTTTTTTTTGACAGAAGGAAGACAGCCACATTTTCATTGGAAAGAACAGCCAAAACTGGGAACTCATCTTTCAACCGCTCCAGAGACGCAGTGAATGACAGTGTACATGAGCAAGATTATGGCTGCATAGTGAACACTGCGTTTGATCAAAATGAACCCCAAACCTCATATTCTAGTTAACATTTTTTTTCACGTTTATTTGTATTACTTTATTCTCTTGTATTTTAATAATATTTCTAATAGTTTGAGAAGAAAAAATTCCAAATAAAGTGCTGCATTTGCTGAAGACCTTTGAAATCACTCTTCTAAAACTCATATTGTAAGCCTATAATGAAGTGAAGGATGCCTAATTTTTATTAGACACTATGTAGCTCTTGCACCTCTTCCAGGAAGGGATGTTCAGCTGGGGAGAGAAAACTACATGAAGACACCTAGCCTGTTTGATGACAGACATAGTAAAAGGGATGATACCTCCTGCTAGGAAGTGCTGGACTGAAAGAGATGATTGTTTGAACAACAGCTTCCTCGTTATGATTAGGAGGGAGCAGATGAGAATGAAGGCTGTCATCATTCCTGTGCCTGTGGGTACAAAGCAAAGTGTAACATAACAGATACCCTCTGAAGAACATGATCCCGTTAATTGATTTCTCACTGAGAGGTTAGTTCTCGTTTTGAGGAAGGTTGTTGATTTCCTTGGGGGGTCTTTGCAAATACTGAGGTTGCCATAGTGTCATGAGCATGATTGGAGATCTGCATCACCTCCATTCTAAACCCGTGCTAAGGACCCCCAAAAGCAGAATATCAAAGAATATCAAATTACACACAGTGTGCCAGACACCCACCCCACAACAGACCTCTCTTACCTAGCCTGGGGGAATGAGATAGTGCCTAGGCCTTGTGTTAGCCCTAAAAAAATTTCCTGTGCCGCCAGTGAAGACTTTGAGGCATAAGAGAAGTTTCATTATGGTCCCTCTGATTGTTTTCCAGTTCTCTGCAGGTTCCCTTTTAATTATGCTAGAGGTGAGGCACAGTGTGACTTCCCATTGTTTCTTCCATAATGTCAGTTATTATTTTACTTACACCTTCTCCCTTCATTTTCCCTTGTTCCCATAAACTCATGCTTTCTATGAACCAGAAAAGTATTTGTAACCCCCGTGAACAGTTAGGTGGATAAAAGGAATTTTATTTTAGGCCATTCAAGAATGTGCCAGCTGTCCACACATGAACAACGCACAGCTATTGAGGGGTGGATGTGAATGGAAAGGGGCTTTCAGCCTCATTATATAATGAAAATTCATCAGTGTGAGAGACCTATTTGCGCACAAATCAACTGATAACCGTATGCTGAAATTTCATAGTGTTTATAAAAGCATCTTTCCTGCCTGTTCAGCAGCAGCTTCCTATTGCTCTCTCACACTTGCTAACGGCGCAGTTCTGTGAATGTTGTGCGGTGCTGACTGTGCGCCCCTTCTCTTGTAGCAAGCGAGGGCAAAGGCCGCTCTCTCTACCCTGCGGGTTCACAGCCCGAGCGCTTTCGGGCTGCCCGAGCGTGCAACAGGGCCTGTACATGTCCGTGTAAAGCAGATTCCTCTGTTTCCATGGATACACTTTGCTATTTCAATACCACAGGAATTCCCTTGGTTTTCCACTGCAAAGCCTCGTAAATACTTCAGATCTAAACACGAAGTGCTACACAAAGCAGAACTACAATTTAGTGCTTCACTGGATTAACCACTGCATGTCAATAGAAGCCAGAAGGGCCCAAATCCACGCAGTGTTAGTGCTGCCCGCCTCTGGCAATGCCAGGCCCAACAGTGAGGCTACCAAGAACAGCCACGGGTTTGGACCGTCTGCTGCTCTGATCTCTTCATCGTCCTCTAATCCCTCGGATCCTCCACCTCACTTTCAAGATGCCGAGCTTAACGTGCTGCTCCGTGCAGCGCGCGCCCAGCACAGAGCCCCGACGGGGCTGCCCCCGCCGTGTGCGCGCGCGGGGAAGGGAAGGCGGCAGCCGCCCCTGCTCTCTGCGCCCGGGGCGCCGCCGCCTCCCGCCCCTCCGCCCCGAGGCTGCGCTGGGCAGAGACCCTGCGGCACTTCCGGCGTCCTGAGGGGAGCCCTTAGGCCACAGTATGAAAGACTTGAAAAGCCAAACTAGAAATCTCTTTTCCCTAAAACAGCAATTTGAATTCACACTGAGCTCCACCTCCATAACATCCCCTTGACAGCAGACAGGCGAAAGAGCAGCTCTGCTTCGCCTCCCTCTCTCAAAATCTGCCCATGGGAGATGCCCACGTACCGCCAGGCCCTGCAGGACCGCCGGCCCTGCTCCGCTCAGCGCAGCCGCGCCCGGCCGGCAGGGCCGAGAGCAGCGTGACGCCGGCTCCCCGCACGGAGGTAACGGCCCGCGTTCTCCGGGGACAGCAGGAGCTTTGCGGCGAGCCGGACATTTTTAGAAAGCCCCCGCGGGAGGCGAGTCTCGCCCCGCCTGGCAGAGCCGCCCGGCCGCCCGGCTCATCGCTATTTATAGCAGCCAGGAGGAGCCAGGAGCTGGGCGGCATCGGCTGCGGGCCCCGCTCGGCGCTGCCGCAGCGGCAGCCTGGGCACGGCCGCGGCAGGACGGGCGCTGGGGGTGAGCAGGGCCCCGGGGGGTGCAGGGGAGGTCCGGGGGGGCAGGAACGGGCGCCTGACCGCAGGCCGGAGCCCCGTTCGCGGTGCTGGTGCCGGGTGAGCGCTGCGGGGCGGCAGGCCCGGCTTTGCCCAGCGCCCGGGGTGTCCCGTTGCTGTGGGGCACCGGCCCCAGCTGCACGAGCATCCGCGGCACTGCAAAGCGTCCCTGCGGCACCCCCCGGGTGTCCCTTTGTCCCCAGCCCCGCTGCTGCGCCCTGGGGGCCCTTAGGGTGCTGTGACCCTGCAGCAGAGCTGGCCCAGCGCCAGCACAAGCTGTGGCAGCTTGAGCAGGGCCTCAAAAACAGCAGGAGCAGGACTGGGTAGGGAGGGACAAGACGGAGTCTAGCAGCAGGGAGGCAGCACAAATAACTGATGCTTCTTGTGCACTTTGCCATGGGGCAGAGGCACCGCGCTGAGCTGTGGGCTGCAAGGACAGGCAGCATGGGACAGACTCATAGACCCATTGAATTATTATGGTTGGAAAAGACCTTCAAGATCATCAAGTCCAACCTCCAAGATCATCAAGACCAGTCAAGAGGCTGGTCTGTCAGTCCTGCCCTGCAGTGGCAGGGGCTGCTGGTGCACAGCCACACAGCTTCACCCTTCACCTGCACTGATTCCCCAGGGTGGTGGCCATGTCTCTAATGTCAGCGTGTTGCCGGCTGGCAGCCCCGGGAGCTGCAGGACGGGGGCCCTGCAGCAGCACAGCGGTTGGCAGCATCTTTTGGATGGTCCCTGGTGGCCGCTGGACAGGACATGTCACACGTGGGCTGAGCGGGTTGCAGGTGGCCAGTGCTGTGCCCTAATGGTTTTGTTCCCTGTGATTTCTAAGCAAACGGACCCTGCGCGCACCAGACCTCCCCGTTCCTCTGTGCCTTGTGTTGAGTCTGCCCAGTGAGAAGGGCATGTCCTGAGCGGCACCAACTCCCTCCCTCTGAGATGGCAGCTACAGGGAGGTTCAGTGCAGCGAACCCTGGGAACCCCCAGCCTGGGGACCTGATTGAGATTTTCCGGCCAGCTTATCAGCACTGGGCCCTCTACCTGGGGGATGGCTACATCATCAATGTGACGCCTGTAGGTAAGGCTTGCAGGGTGCCTTGGGCTGGCCCAGGAGCCTGTACTTGTTCCAAGGGCAGGCCATCGACTCTGAGCAGCTCTGGGTTTCTTGGCAGCATCGCGATGAGCATGAGGTGAAGATGAGCAAGGCAGGAGCAACGGTGGCCTGTATTTTGACCTTGTGCCCATCCTTATCCTTGGCTGATTCAAGAGCTTGTCCACAGTGGAGCATAGACATGTAGACATGTTGTATCTCAAGATTTTTCTCTGCCACTCAAGAAAATCCTCTGTAGGAGGGACTGTAGACTCCAGAGGGTTGTGAAAAGGGAGTTGCACATCTTTTTTTGTGGGGTAGGGTTGTGGCTAGGGAAGACTGCAGCCCTCAGTGCTCTGTGGGTTGTATATAGGTTGTATATAGGTTCCTTTCAGGTTACCACTGTGCCCTTAGCTGCCCCTGGGGACACCAATGTTCACAGGGGCCTCCAGGTGGGTATTGCACACAGGGCTTCCAGACACCAGGCAGAAACTGCTCTGGGATCTTGGAGGGGCAGGAGTGGGCCAGTCTGGCTCATCCCAGCTCTGCCTTCCCCAGATGAAGGGCCTTCATCATCGTTTGCCAGTGCCAAGTCAGTCTTCAGCAGAAAGGCCCGGGTAAGGATGCAGCTCCTGAAGGACGTGGTGGGAAATGACACCTACCAAATCAACAACAAGTATGATGACACCTACCCTCCCCTCCCCATGGAGGAGATCATCCGGCGTGCCGAGTACTACATCGACCAGGAAGTGTCCTACGACCTGCTTGGCAACAACTGTGAGCACTTTGTGACACTGCTCCGCTACGGAGAGAGGGTCTCTGAGCAGGTGAGTAATGCTGGATAATTGTGCGCATGCTTGTTACGGCCCTTCCTTGCAAAGCACGCACTCAAATTCCCTAAATGAGTCTTGGACTGGGTCATAGCCAGCAAACCCAGAGCCCCAAGGTACTGAGTCCAGACTGTCATTGCCCCCAGTCTTGCTGAGACCCTGGACCACACAAGGTTTGCTATGGGCTAAGCTAAAGTAGAGTCCCTCATGTTCAATTAATTCTCATTTATGTCTGCCTGGTCATCATTAGCATGCCTGAAAAAAAAAAAAAAAAAAAAAAAAAAAAAAACCTCACAGTGTTTCCAGTCTCTGTTTTGCTCTCCCTTTACAGGCCAACAGAGCAATCGGCGCCATTGGGTTTGTAACAGCTGCTGCTAATGCCTTCTACTTGCTGGGCCTTTTGCGGAGAAGATTCAGAGAAAGACAATACTGACGGACTCTCAGGATACCCGGTAGCTGGATCCCTGGCTAGGATCCCCAGGGCAGCTCATGACTGTGGCTGCCACTGAGACTTATTAACTTACTTATCCACACCCTCCCCCCGACTATTGCTATGCTAAGGACTTAGCCAGTGATCCTGCCAATGTCTTTCTACACATGCTCTTTTTATAACCTGCTTCCTTGGAGCATTTTTTGTTAATAACTTTTTAAATAAGTTTGAAGAAGTATTTTTACATTCTTTTTGAGAACAAAAGTAACATACAAATATTGCTAAAAGTAATATTGCAAATATTGCTCCAACTGATGGACTGTTCAGCTTTCTAGACCTGCATGAGACTGCCTGTGAAATGGTAGAAATGGTAGACAAGGCCTATATATTATATCTTTGCCCTTGTACTTGCAGTTCTTAAACTCTGAGCTGCTTTTGAGAGCAAGGGAGGCAGGAAGGAAGGGCAGGTCTTAAAAGACATCTCCCTCAGTGTTTTAATTTGGTGTTTTGTTTTTGACATGGTGGTGTCTTGCTTGGTTTTCTTCCACCTGCAAAATGTCCCCTGTCTTGTTTCCTCTGACTCCATTTGGGAGCAGTAAGACTACCTGTTGACTGCTGTGGGGAGCCTAACAAACAAAAAGAGCCAGCTTTTTGTTTGGCAAGTGTTTGTTCCAGGTTGGGAATGCAGTTGAAATTTCTCTCTTCATCCATTAAGTGCAGTAACTGCTGTTATGGACCTGACCAAGCTTGTGCTTGATCAGCACCTGTGTAGCATCTATGTGACATCTCTCACAAAACCGACAGAGTCCACCTATTTCCCAATCACAAAGTTGATGCGTGACTTCTTTCATAAGAAAACTGTTTATAAAAGTTGTGGGTTCTTTTACTGCCTGAGGGAAGCATTTGGTTTGCGTGCTTGGAACCATGTTATCTGCAGACTGCATATAAGAAATTTAGCCTATCTTGCTACCTACTGCCTGGACTGCAGGAAGAGATGAGTGCAAAAGAGCTGTCTGCAAGAAGCTTGCTATTTTTGTCTGCTTTTAATATGCACATAACTGGATCAGGAGCTTTTTTTAAACATCAGTTGTTCCAGTGTTTGAAATAACAAGGCAAAGACTTCTGGTCCTATTTAGTAGTGCCCTCAATTAGCACCTTTAAATAGGATTCTTCTTTTTTAATGTGGGGAAACACATAATAAATCTGAACCTGAAAGACTTTCTTGGTTGCTGCAAATGTAATCAAAATTTCTTTTATGACTAATTAGGTCACTTAAAAATTAAAAATGAGAAAGCTAATCTAGAGGGGCTCATGTTATTGCACCTGTATAGCAGCTGAGCTCTAGAGCGTGTTAAACCCTTGCTTCTTGGCGTGACCCATTTAAAGCAGAAAGTTAAGGCTCAGTGCTGCTTTCCACTGAGTGAGTCCTTGAAAACTGTAGTTGTGTGTGATATCAAACTGAGAACACCATTTAGCTCTCAGGAGTGTCATGCTCAAAGTGTATGAGCCTGAGCTAGCAAAAGCTGCAATATCAGTAGCTAAGATAAAACAGGACTAGTCCCTCCTTCGGCTCTCTGAAATGCTCAGGTGGGAGGAAAAAGCCTGTGGGTTTTCTGACCCACTCTCCCTTGGCCAGATCTGCAGCAGAGCACAAACTGGTGCTAGGAGAGGGTGGCTTGTGCATGGTGGGGCAGCTTTTTCTTTCTGGGACTGCAAACTTGAGTGGGACATATCCCTCTGGTGAATCCTTTGCTAGCCTTCCCAGCCTGACATGACAGCTTACGCCTTTCCTGCATCCAGTGAGTTATATTTGTGCCAGAACTGTCAAAGTGTGTGATGGGGGGCAGGTTGGGCAATGCATGTACCCTCTTATCACATCTGTGATTCACTACAGGATGGAAGAGAGCTAGAATTACATGACATGTGAGCCTTTCTTGTAGGCCTTGGGAACTGCAGGGTGTCATGTAGTGCTGAGTTCTGCAGTTGAACATATGCTCTTCCATGGAGTCAGAAATAGGCTGCAGAGTTTTAACTGCCTTCCCCTCAATCTCTGTGGCTACATTGATAGGATGTGGTGGAGCAGTGGCCAAAAAGCAGAGTGGGATAATGATGGGATGCAGTGGATATCACCTCTGCACTTCATTCAGTATTTCTTGAGACTTCACAGGGAATATTGGCAAAGTCCGGGACTGCCTGTGGCCACACAGTAGAACCAAACTTGTTATTTTACCAGCAGCTAAGAGAATACTGCTTCTCTATACTCCAGGACTCCTGGTTTCAGTTTGCCTATGAAAGGTTTAGTTCCTTCATGCATTTCAAAAATCTGAAGCTTGTGTATATCAAGTGATGAAAGCAGGGACTGTTCCCTATGAGCCAGTCACCATGCAGTCCCATTCGCAGTTATAGGGCCTTGCCCCTAGTCCTCTTCATTGTGTTCATATATTGCGTTAATGTAAGCCTCATCTGTGTTTTTTGTTGCAAAGACTTTTTCATCTAAAGGAGGCCAGTTCGGATCCTTTTGCAGCTTCCTCTGCCATTCCCGGTACTTGCTCTTTGACTGGAATCTAAACAAGGTTTTAAGCAGCTGCCAGAGGTGCTTGTTCTGTAAGACAGCATCCTACGGAGTGACAGAGCACAGAGTTAGTGCCGATGCTCTCCCTGGAGAGGGAGAGGAGCTTAGCAGACACAAACTATCCCACGTTATATGTGCAAAATCCCCTGAGCCTCTTTTCTTACAGGCAATGGGAGCATAGCATTGGTCATCTGCATGCTCTCATGTTCAGTAAAATAGTTGCCAGTTGTTATATGGACATCACACTCTCTTGTTCACAGTAAGATGGCTTTGTTGCATCTCTACAGCAGGAGCATTGGGGACAAGTTTTTTTTTCCTCCTGGGGCTGCAGTAGGACTGCAAGCCCCAATTTCCTTGCAAGGAATATTACCCAGTTCTGGATACTGCTCCATGGCCTGTCTGGCGAGACATAGCCATCTCTAACCTACATTATTTGTGAGCTTATCTTTTTTTTTCTTTTTAATGACTGAAATATTCAACTGCACTACCCAGTGCAGTCTCTGGCTGGGCAATTTTAGATGAAGAGGGAAGGGGCTTTAAAGTCACTATCAGACATCCGCATGTGCACCTGCCTACTCTGCTATCCCCAGAGCCAGTCCTGCTCCTACTGAGTAAGGAGAAGGGGCTTCCTTATGCAGCGCTTTGTTCACTCCTCTCCCTGAAGGCTTGTGCGACTTGGTCTGAAGCCTCTGGTGCTGCATAAAATGGATTTGATTGACATAGGAGAGGAGAAATAAAGAAAAGGCCTGCGGGTTTATGCTTCTGCAGGAAGAGCATGCGACTGCTAATAAGGGAAGCAAGAAACTGCTCCTGCTTATTCTCAGGGAAAAAGAAAGTAAATAAATGTACTCACCTCTATAAAAATAGATACACAAAAGTTGACCAAGAGCATCAATAAGACATAAACTCGCCAGATCATAGGAGTGCGAACAAACTGTTGAAAGAGACACGAACCACAGCTAGGTTTAAATGCCTTGCCAAGACCTGCATCTGTTCTCAGTGACTCAAGAGGCTGACTAATGTTTTTTCCAATGGCAAGCATGGAGGAGGCAGTAAGAAGTAACAGTAATACCTTTGTCATAGAGATTTGGGAAAGTTTGAGGCCAGATTCTCTGTTGCACATAGGTGCTTAACTCACCTTGGCTATTGAAACTACTGTTGAAACCAGTGATTGGGTGTCTGGATCAGGATTAGATGCCTAAATACTTCTGGGGAACAACAGCTAATGTGCAAAGGAAAAATCCTGTCCTCTGCATGCTAATTTTAATGCCAGGCTTCCACACTAAAAAAAAAGCCTGGTGCAAGATCCTGCCTGGGGACAAGTTGCCCAGGCTGCAGTAAGAGTCGGTCCTGTCCTGCGTTCTCTGCAGCCCATTCCCCATGTTTGGGCTGCACCTCTGGAAGCTACTGCCTGTGCTCAGAGCCTCGCTGAGGTCCTCGGAGCGCTCTGGGTTTGGTGCCAGGACAGGAGCAGCCCTGCTGCACTGCACGGGCTCGCTGCAGAATTCCCTGCCCACTCCATTCCCCAGCCAGATCGTCCAGCCTCCTCCATATGCCAGAATACAGTCAACATGATTGTGCTTTGCTATTATGGAATAAAGGCAGCAAGTATGAGCACTTCTCCCTATTGATGCCCAGTGTTCACGGGAGAATATGAATGCCTCATTGATCAAATGCTTCTCAGGTGGATGTTAGAGAAGTTGCCAAGGGCTGCTCCGTCAGCACCAAACCAGCTAATTCATCTCAAAGATGACCAGAGCTGTAGGTCACGGCCTGTGTGCTCAGGTAAAAGGCCAATGAAACATGCAGCATGAAAAGGACACACTTTTCATTTAAACTTACCTGCATGACACTATACACAGCATCAATGTCGGCAAAGAAGAGGAAGAGGCAGATTCCAAGCTGGAGGGCCAGTAAGACTGAAAACACATCTGGGGAAACAAGAGCATTTGTAGCCCTGAGAACAGTGGTGGTGTGTCCAGAATAGCTGCAACTCTGCACACGTGTTGATAGGAGCCCCAAATGCTCACATAAAATTGCCAGTCCATAAAATCCTACTTTTGCCAAAGAACCGGAATCTGGAAGAGGTACTCTCCACCAGCCTGTTGTAAAGCACTTGCACTAGTTTTGCACTAATTTTCCTGCACAAGCAATTCTTAAACAATCAGTAGAAACATTCAGGACCTGCCTTTTCCCAAAATATCGAATAAAATCCAACACTGCAAAGGTTAAACCAAGTCCTGCTTATCGCGAGTAAGAAGCTGCAATTGCAAAGGAACTATCAGTACCTGAAGGCTAGCAGGGCTAAGTCATCTGTGCAAAACTCAAACAGAAAAGAAGGATTATCATGAGAGGATTTGAACAGTAATTGCATCATAGCCTTTTCTCTCTCATCTCTAGGAATGGAGGTCAGGCAAGGCAAGATTGTAGCTCTGTGGATTTCCAAGCAAATACATCTCATTTTTGTTTGCTATCTGTGTTCACGATAATATATAGACTTGGCAATAAGTCCAGCACATCATCTGGAAAGCATATATTTTCCAAATGAAGATGCAGCCACCTCTTTGGGATGTGCTGCTTCTTATTTCAAGGAAGAAGCTAATACAAGAGGTGGTAGCTGAGCTTGCTTTAGAGATAGCGAAATAGGAGCTAACATAAATGAACAGTTATTTTTCATGTCAATCAGTGGTGAGGGCACAAATAAAATCATAGCCTCGCTTTCCTAGGAGCCTCTCTTGTTAGTGTTATTCTGTGGCAGCAATGTGAGTTTATGGAGCACAGCTTAATCCAT
Source organism: Nothocercus julius (assembly GCA_013398735.1). NCBI lineage: Eukaryota > Metazoa > Chordata > Aves > Tinamiformes > Tinamidae > Nothocercus > Nothocercus julius. Next base: position 1,401,426 of record VZSV01000193.1, on the reverse strand, counting down.
CCAGCTCTACTTACAGTTGGTATAGATGGGCTTGCGAAAGGGCTTTCCCTTGGAAAAGACAAAGGCCACAATGATGCAGTTGACAGAAGACAGTGCCCACAGTGTAGTATCTTCATAGCTGACGACGTGGCTCTGGATGCTGCTGGTGGTGCTGTTTCCTCCTGCGCTGGCGGAGGTCTGGGTCTGGTTTCCCAGAGAGTAATGTCTGTAAAGAAACACATGGCATTTTCTTCCTGCTCCCTGCAGGAGCTGCAGGGAGCTACTCCCTCTTCTTTCTTACCCAGCCACACTCCTATAACCTGATATCATCCACAAAAAATAAAATCCACATTTAAGTTTCTTAAAGGAAAAAAAACAACAACAACAGCCACCCAGTTAATTTCTGGGCCTATGTTAAAATCTCTACTCTGGGGTGTGTAACACAAGCAGTATACAAGACAGACGGACTTTGAACGCGTGTGTGTGCGTCCCGGCTTCCTGCACACCAGTTAGGAAGTGTATGCCCAATGATACCTCCACGCAGTAGCCATGAAACGGCCTCAGCTGGCCATAGGTACCCATGGGCATTGCCAAGGAAAACCTTGCTGAGTTTCCTATTCTACAGTTTCATTTCTGCACCATGACATAAGGTAACTAGTTCCTGCACATGGGCAGAGATTTTTACATTTCAGAGTCACAGCAAACAAGGCTGCTTGCAAACTTGGAGCCATTTTTAAGCCAGGAGAGAGTCAAGAAAAATCCAAGCGTTTATTTCCCCAGAAGAGCTTTGTGGTCTGACCCTGGGAGAGGGCAGCAAAAGGGAGCGGAGAGAAAGACCCATGGTGGCCAATGTCACCACCAAGCGCTGGTGGCTCTGAGCATTTTGTGGCCCCTCCAGGGGACAGCGAAAGCTCCAGTCACTCTGCGATCAGGGCAGCATTGGGAGCTGCAGCAGCAGCACAGCCCTCGGAGGGCCAGTGAAGATGCACCATGTCCCTCCTCTTCCCTGTCTCTTTATCTGCTCTTTCTAGACAGACTTCAGAGGAAAAAAGAGACCTTTGAGGAACAGAGGTGCTTTAGCTTTTGGATTTCTACCCTGGCACGTGCAGCAACCTATTAGCGCCGCGGCAGCGCTCTGCTGAGCGGGGTCCCGCGGGGAAGTCCCTGTGCGCGGGACGGCAGCCCCATCCGCAAGCTGGCGCCACAAACTGAAGGGGACCTTACCTCTGGCTGGCCATCTGCACGTACCAGGGCTGCTGCTTCACCAGCAGGAAGCCACAGGTTTGCATGACTATACTGAAGCACATGTTGAGGACGATGGAGAGCAGCAAGGGAGGAGAGATGAGCTGGCCGGGAGGGCGGTAAGGCGCCAGCTTTGGATAGGCCTCCGTCAAGCTCACTGGAAAGAAACCACAGCTATTTCCAGTCTGTGTTGGCTGGGCAAACAGGATTGCACGCCCACCTGCCCACTCAACATGAGAGCTGCAAAGTCTGGCCCTAATAAATGTGCAACAAATGGCTTCGATCGCCACTATTTTTGAATGTCTCCGAATCCCCACAGGAAAATGCACAGAATGGGGAATATCATCTCCACCTGCACATAGGAATCTACGTGGGAGTCCAAGACTACACTGCATCTCACGCTGAGAATATGCAGGGGAGCCAAGAGATACAGTTATACCCTCTAAGCCCCACTACCACAGTCTAACTATAGGAGCTATCATAAGAGGAGCAAATGCTCATTTTCCAGTGAAATCACACATTCAAATACTCTGCTGTATGCAGATTTCCTGTAGCTATGCTTGCAAAGGATTACGAGCCAAATTCCACTCTTTGGACCCCAGAGATTGCTCTAACATCAGTGTTTATGATGTTACTGACAGCAGAACTTGGCTCCTCATTTCAATTTTTATTGGAAAATGAAGTTGACTATTTACACCCGGGCTCTTAAACACACACAGCTGGTTTCCCTGAGCTGCTTACTTGTTAGACAAACCAGAATGGTAATGATGATGTCTTGCATCAAATACTGGTAACTTCCAAAGATTTGCAGTTGCTGGAAGGAAAACAAAGAAAGCATCACATGACAACAGGTGTCAACTTTGATGATACAACCTGTAGCACCAATTGCTCTTTCAGAGCAACATTGTACCAGCAACAGCATCATCAAGTCACACTCCTGGGACTCTACTACCCAACTGTGGCCCTTTTATAATTCCCCTTTCTTCTTTTAGAGTAGATGAAGTTATATCATCAGGCTTCTTCACTGATTCACTGGACTCCCTACATCCAGTTTGCCTTGTGCTACTACCTATACAGCTTTTCACATCTTCATTATTCTATATTACACAGCCCCAGCTGTGTAATAAAGACAAAATCCCCCCAAAGCATGGCTTACTGATAGAAGTATTATACAACTTACCCAAAACAGCAGAAGAGTACCAAAAAATTGAATGAAGCCATAAACGATCAGGTATTTAACTACAGCAAAGGAACCAACCAAAGTAGCTCGACCTTCCCTGCTCAAAAGAAAAAGAGAACAAAAACATTGCCACCGCCCGTAGAGCTGCAGACAAAATTCTGTGGTCTTAGTGCTAGATATGGTGTCTGCTCACAGTAACAACAGCTTTTGTGCAAGGTTTTTAAGAAATGTGAAAGAGTCTAAATTCCATAGACATTCTTGCCTTAAGATACTACTTAACTAGCCCTTCATCTGGAGGTGTTTTCTTGGGTTTTTTTTTTTGCTTTGCTTTTATTCTGCATCTATAATTCTAATGTCTGGCTTACACTGCTCCTATTTTTTTCATTACTAGTTCAATACTATTGGGAACAAGGTGCATTTCTATACAAAGAGGTAATCATAGAATCATAGAATCATAGAATGCTTAAGATTGGAAGGGACCTCTAGAGATCATCTAGTCCAAACCCCCTACACATGCAGGGTCACCTACAGCATGTAATTGTCTTTAAGGCTCAGCAACATTATGGCTGGCTGCTCCTTGACTGTGCGCAATGTGCAGATGTCAATGTCTTAAAGTAATGACAAGCAAACCTATTCTGTGGTCGCTTCCACATGACCCTATTCCTGCATCTATTCCAAAAAAAAATCAGCAACTGTGGGCAAAGGTCTCCTACAAAACACAAAGACATTCACAGCTTTTCAACTTAAAATTAAAAAATCTCACCGCCACCAGCAGCAAAACAGCTTTCTGCTTTGTTTTGCACATTTACTAAGAAATTATTCAGTTTCTCAAAATCCTGGAGGTGAACACATGCATGCGATATCTCTTTCCCCCTTCTCTTTTTCTGTGTGTGCATACATTTACACAAATTGCCATACAAATATAAGAAGGTAAACACAAATTATTTTCATTATCTCCAAGCTGCCTCAGGATCCTGCTCACACCTGTACCCTCCCACTAGCATCCTGGCATGTGGAGCTCCAGGTCAACAGCAAACCTACCTGATCAGCTCTGACACACACTGTATGTTGGGAATCTGGGATGTGAAGGGAGAAGCCACAGATGCCTCCTGCTCTGACAGTGATATTCCTGCATGGGCCATTTTCAAAGCCTGAAATCCACAGGAGTAATTAAATGGCGAGAAATCCTTACACTCCGCACACCCTGCACCCTACATTTACTGGTGCTTTTCAAGCTTTGCTTCAGATGTCCTTTGTAATTGATCTTCCTCTGCTCTGCAGCCTAACTGATCTCATTTTCCAGATAGTATTCCTTCCCCAGGGCTTAAATATCTCTTTTGTTCATTTAATCCCATTATACCTATTTACGGTCTTTTGAACCATGCTGTAGACTCTCTTCCATATTGCAATCTGTGTATAGTACTCTGTTAAATATTCTGTTAAACTATTGGGATTTCCTCTTTCTTCCTTCTATTCTTTTCAATGCCCTCTTCATATTTCTTTTATTGCTTTCTTATGGGCTCCCAGCAACCTGATTGCAGCACTTCTTCCTTAGCATAAGCAGTGGGCTGTGGGCAACTTTTGCAAAACCAACACAGTATAATATTATATCATTGTATCATTCATATAATAATAGATAACAGGTGATATAATCATTTTCATAACTAAGGCCATCAGCGCTACATTCTAGTACTAGAAGATGAATCAGAAATACTGTAAATATAAAGCAATGTGTGAAAAGTATTCCTGCCCCCAGTTTCTGGGGAAAACAAACAGACAAACAAACAAACAAACAAAAAACCCAGCAGTTCTCTGGGATTTTTGGATGCTATTATAAAAAAATAATAAAACACACATACATTGTATTTTACAATGACATACTGACTGAATGTACACACAGGCTGACTTAGAAAATGCTGATGAAATGTTTTGTTGCACAGCCCCTTGCAACAGTGCTCACTAGACTGAACAAACTGAAACTTTTAACTAAATTGGGACATTAGCTTGTACGTACCCCACAGTCATTAGCTCCATCGCCACACATACCCACGTAGTAACTGATGGGGAAAAGGATAGACAGACACATAAGCTTTGCATGCAACTGTTAATCATGCACGGGGATGCCCACTGGCATCGGATTTGCAGGTATGTTAGATCAGGACTCGCGTTACTCTACTACAGCAGTTAGATGCAGTGGGAATGAGGAGGCTGTGTCCTGAGGTTTAATGACATAAATGGAGGGGTTGGGACAGAGTGCAGAGAGCAAAATTAGGATTAAATTTAGAAAGAGATTCTAACGTGAAAGGAAACAATGTTATTTTATTCCAGACAGCATTTTCCCTTTGGTGCGAGGTGCCATGGAAAGGGAGCAGGGTGTGCATATTTGCACATTTGTTTCTGTGGCTGCAGTTTGGCTTTTAGTGGCATTTTGTCCCTGAACGTGCCTGGAGCCCCAACAAAGCAGGGACTACCAGAACGTCCGGGCAGCTCCTAAGCTGCCTTGGGAGGGACAGCACGAGGGGGAAGCGCTCCCAGCTCCTTCACCACACCAGGCTCCTTCCAGAGGCCTGGGGACCTCATCCCTGGATGAAGCACTTCATAACCAATAACATTACTGTTTTCTTTCAGAAGGATGTCACATCCTGTTTGTCCTGAACCAGACATTTGTAGTTACTGTGATTTCTGGCAGGGGGGAAGTAATCTTTCCTTTGGAAGGTATGTGAAAGAGTATCTTTTGGGTCAGGCTCCTGACTGCTCCAGGGTTCAGCCTCGCTGAAGCTGCAGCCGCAGCAGCGCAGCGAGTGCCGGGAGCTGCTGGCAGGCGGCAGCGGGCGTTTGTGAGGGCTGCAGCCTGGCTCTGTATTTTTGTCTCATCCCTGGATAATGCTGCTTACTGTCCTGCAACAGCGAAGCAGCTTCTAAAACTGACCGATGGGTAAAGCTATTCCTGACACACAGGATCCTTGCGGGCAGACGGGGAGGAATGTGGATGCAAAGGTGGTGAACGGGTTCTGTGCAGAGGAAGGGCGGATCACAAAGGTGGGTTTGGAGCAGTGCTGGCTGGTATAATTACACATCAAACAAAGCATTTTACTCTTTTCCTTTTTTCTTACCAACAATAATGAAACCAAACAAAGCCTTACTTCAGTTTTTGAAACTCTTCTACAAGGCTGGATTTTTGGGCAGGAGACATCCGAGCAAAGACAGTGCCGTTCACCAATATCTGCAAGAAAGAGCAGCAGGCTGTCTTTGGCCTTGCAAGCTGTCCTCAGCCTCGCAGTTGTGGTACAGACTGGGGGGGACCTGAAGAGGTCACCTTGTCTGCACTGCTCCCCCAGGGCAGGATCAGGTCTCCTTGAGCGGAGTTCAGTACATGCTGAATTTGAAATCCTCCAGTTCTCTCTCCCAAATCTGCAAGGTTTTGCTATCCATAAAGTTAGCATTTCCTCTAATTTAGATTTACTATGCTTTGATGTCCTTCTTGCTCTCTCCATAGCACATGCTGGGAAAACAGAGTGCCACATGTTCTGCAACAGCCTTTTACATGGCACAGCTTAGTGCTTTCCAAGTGCACAACAGATGGTTGATGACATGAGTGTAATATTACTTTTTGGCCAGGCTTTCAGGTAGGAAGAAACTTAGGTTTAGTATCTCTCCCAGTTCCAGCTGTTTTATGGACTGGGTGTCAGGAGTTGAGGATTTCTGCTCCTAGCTGGGGGTACTTCATTCTTTTGATGTCACTGCTGAACAGAAGACACTGCCAGCTTGGTAGCAATCCATGGGGAAACGGGCTGATATTTTTTAATTAAACTCAAACTGAGAAGGTGACCACAGAACAGAGCAGCTGCTCGCAGCACCACAACTAACCTTGTCACTTGAAGTAGGATGGAAGTGAGCTGCTCAGGTTAAACTTGAGACATGTTGGGAAGCAGCCCAAGTTGTCAACATATGAAATAACAGCGTTACAGGTACAGATGGAAAAGTACCGTTCTGGTTTGGGCAGGAGTAGCCTGCGCACAACACCCATTTAAATAAAATGCAGAGAGGAGAGCAGGTGCTTTGTTGCCTCCTGGCTTACTTTTGGCAGCAGGCTGTAGAAATGCTTTACAATGGTTTGATAGGTCTTTCCGTCCATCGCAAAATGGTAGTTGCAGGCTTCACCTTCCAAGACCGCCTTCTCCTCAATATTAACCCGTATCTCCTAGAAGTAAGACAGCATTTTTCCTCAGACTGAAGTCATAACATCCTGGAGCCTGGGCTGGCCCTGGGACATGTGTGTCCATGAAGCCATCTCCCTTCCCGAAGGGTAACCAGCCCTGGAACTTGCAGTGGCAGAGCTCAAGTCGGGTTCAGCAAATGGTCACAAAGGCAAGAACCTGTGCGGATCTTGTTACCCATGGGGTGGCCGCTGCAAATCGTGTGACCCACGGGGCAGCCGCTGCAGCTGCAGAGCTGTTATTCGCACAGTTATTTTGCATGTTATCAGGAACAAAGAGCCACAGTGAAAGGTCCATGTCACACCTCTGCGTACACTGTGGTTATCCCCTGCTCCGCCCAGAAAGGAGTCCAGGTGAAAAACCTGGCTAGTACACATTTGTAGCACCCAAATACCACTTTCCCTGGTGGTGCTTACACTGGGCCCGGCTCTGCTTGCCTCGTGGTCCTCCACAAGCTGCCAGAAAAGGGAAGCTGGAGCAGAGCCCTGCGGCTCACTAGCCTGCACGAGGATCACCCGGCTGGCGCTGCCGATGAGCCCCGCGCTCCTGGCCACCGTCACCGCCGTCTGCAGGTTGTCCCCTGCGGACGACACCGACCAGGCAGGCTGCTACCACCTGCAGCACCCAGAGATGCTGCAAGAGCCTGTGAGCCCGGGGACTCACCTGTGACCATGACACTGCGGATGCGGGCGGCAGCGAGCTCCCGCAGCACCGGCTCCGTCTCCTGCTTGAGGCGGTTCTCCATGACCAGGAGGCCCAGGAACACCAGCTCCGACTCCACCACCTCTCTTGGAGTGAGGACAGAAACACGGACGTGCTGTTTGTGTGTGGAGCGGAACCCTCCCCATAGGCTCAGCTCTGCAGGGAAGCCGCACTGAGCTCGAAAAGCCCTTTCTCCATAGGGAAACCCAAACTCAGGACAAATGAGGCTCTGCAAGTGCTGATGTTTCTGCAGCTCCAGCTGCAGCGCATCTCCTCCGTGCTGTGAACCCACGTACACGTATGCAGAGGGATGGATGCTTGCACGAAGAGGCAGTTAAGAGTATAACCACCATCGACCTGGAAAATGGTGCTGTATGGCAGAGACACCGTCCTTGCACCTAATGTTGGAGAAGGTTTGGGAAGGGGAAGGCTCCGGGCAGATAAGGAGAAGCGGGACAGGGACACGGGTCCTCCTTGGCAAGCCTCACCTCTCCAGGTGGGACACGTCTGCATCCTCTCCGAGACTGAGCACCTTATGAGCCAGGGCAATGACTCTGAACCCTTGGCTCGTGTGTGTCTTGAGCTCCGTCAGGAAATCAGCCGGGACTGTTTGCAGGGGAAAAAGTTTCACAGTTAGAGTATTTCATCTTTGCAGACTTCTTTTCTAGGATTAAATGCCCATTCATTAGGACATATTACAGTCCTTCTTAGAAGCAGTGCCCTCTACAAATATAAAGCAACTCTTTTGTACCGAGGCTCTGTGACTGACTGTTCAAATAAGTGATTTATTCATGTAATTCATAGTTTTAAATACACATTGAGTTGCACTGGGCAGAGGACTTACCCAGTTTCACAAGTCTGGCCTGAGTTTTGCTGCCAACGTGCTCAGTTATACTGGGAGAACTGTTTAATATCTATGCCTTAATAGGAGAATTCTCCAAATCCTAAATTTCTAATTTTCTGATCATTCCAGTGACTCTACAAGCAAAAAGTTCCTTTTAACTTTGCAGTAATTAATAAACACTTTACAAGCAAAGCCTTACAGTGCAGTACCTACTTATTTATTAAGCTGTAAACAATATAAAAATAGTTAAGAGAAGGTAATAGGAGATATTTAGACACCTGAGAAAATGGAATGTAACTTAAAGATATTTTTCTTGCTAACTGTGAATTGTTTGGAAGTTTGTGTCATTAGATCTTAGATGGTGTTAAAATAAATCTTTCTATTATCTCTCAAAATGATTTTCACCTGTTCTCAGGTCATTACCCTCTGAAACAGCAAACCCCAGAGCCACAGCCCATCAGTACTCTGTTTGCTTAGCATCCTTCAGAAGCATTTGAACAAATGAGAGCTGACTTTCCGGTTTACAGACAAATTTGAGAACAGCCCTGTAATACTGCTGACACACAAGAGAGAAAAGCCTCTGTTTGTCTGCAGAGGGAGGACAGAAGTCTTGGCTGGAGTGCTAACTGGCAATTATCCCTAATAACAATAATTTGCATGTTCACAGCAAGTTGCTTTCACTGAGATTTGAAGCCTTTGCAAGCAGGGGCAGTAACTCAGTGCTGAATTTGCAGGTCAATAAATTAACAAAAAGTGAAGAATGTGCTGCAACATGTGCCATTAGCCTGATCTTATACCTACTCACCCGCTTGGGGATTTTTGACATGTCAGCATCACTGGTAGCTAGAGCTTCAGCTGGTGCAGGTCAGCTCATGCTTACAAACCACAGTGTGTACATCTCGCTAGACACTAGGCCCTGTGCACCTCAAACTTATAAACAAGTAATGCTTTTTTTTTTTTTTTTTTTTTCTTTTTTTCCTTTTTTTTCCTTTTTTTTTTTTTTTTTTTTTTGTATTATTAACCAATGACATTTAACTACCGCATGGTTCAAAGGCTGGTTTGTGGGAAGAGCAGCTGCAGCGTAGCCAGTTGGGAAACAGAACTGAAAACCTTCTGGATTACAGTCCCAACAGAAACTGTTTTGCAACAAGCCCCCAAAAAAACTCCCAGGTTGCCCTTTCCCAATTCTATACCAGTTTCTGGTCTGCAAAAGCCAGTTACTGTTTCCGGGGCTCCCTTCATGTACAGGTCATACTGCTCCTTTCCAATCTGCTGGGTAACAACAGACATTCTCTGCAACCCTGAAGAAAATGGGAATTGATGGAGGATTGCTATTCCTTCCACAGGCGCCTGGAAAGAGGTCAGGAAAACAAGCTGTTATTTCGGTACTTGATTCACTGATTGCACAAAGCAAATCCATCATGAGCTTTTGCTTGTTTGTTTTTCCTGACCGAGACAATATATTCACTTTTGCTGCCTTCTGCCTCGGGGATCAGGCCACTGATTGCAAGCTTGGGAACCACTGCCTTGACATATTTGGCTTCCCAACAATACTTCCAGAGCCCTCAGTGCTCTTCTTTATATTTAATGTGTTTTCCAGGCTTTGTTTTTTTTTTAATAACCTTATATTGATTCCTGGAGCTACGAATGTGGAAGCTGACACCTGATGTACTGCAGTGACAATACCAAGGGAGTAGAGTAATCCTAGAAATAAGTCAGTAACTTTTCTTATTTAAAGTGGTAGATCTGGAGATTATTATTTTTTAGACACCTGAGCCCTTCTTCAAGTTGCTAATGTTTTAGAGATGTAGCTGTAGCAGGCCCAGCAAGACTGATAACACTGAGTCTGAACGGGCACCCAGCCACCTTTGGATGTTGAGCACCTGGGAGATGACTTCCCAGGTGAGAGCTGTATGGAGAATGAGCCCACAGCTGCAGCTAGTACAACCCTAAAGGGAATTTAACCAAGTGGAAGAACTCAAGAGCATGCAGATCAAAGGCTGGGCTGAAGGAGCAGGTGAGCTGACTAGCAACTCTGACCCAGAAGGAGCCATGGAACATCCCTATAAATGCATGTAGACTGGTGAAGCATGCAAATATGGACTGGACGGCATTAGAAAAATCAGGACCTGATGACAAGTAAGCTCTCTAGCCCCTGATCCTCAATTGCCACCACAATTACCAGCAGAAGGAGTCTCTTTCCCCCATCAGCATTTCTTGCCTTAAAACCTTTCTCCTGCTGGTCAGAGATGTGACCTCTCACATCATTGCTCTTTCTTTTGTGCTTTTTTTTTCCAGCTTCTTTGGTTTTTGCTAGTTTCCAGTGTCTTACCAGCATTTCTTCCTTCTTATCCTTATTTTTTTTATATATTTTTGTCAATTGTATTCAACTCTTAGGAGAGAAAGAGAGCTTTACAGACCCAAAATACTGGCCAAAAGCCCTAACCTACTTCTTCCACTTCACATAGAATTTCCTTCCTGAACCCCAAAAGCTTCCACCTGACCTATTTTGGGGATGATACAGCACTAAAACAGTGGTTGAGGTGTTTAAAATCCTCTAGCCAAGGTAGATATGCTAGGACTTTGCATATGCTGTATGATAAAACCAAATATTCAGGATATTCACAAAAAATACTCCTTTTTCAAAAAGAACTGAACTCACAGCACTGGCCTTTGGTCCTGGTTTAACTATGCAGGTGTCAAGATTGCTGGTCTCATCAGGAGCTGTGCTGTGATTTTCTATTTCCTGCAAAAGAAAAGCATCATTGGTGCCATCTCAGGTTGCCAGTGTCCCCTAGAAATGGGGCAATGGAGCAGCCAGCTCACAGAGCTCATGAAAGAAACCATCTCATTTATCTGAGCTGCAAAGAGTAACTTCTCAAATTTTCATTAGTTTGTCCTTGTTCTATGCATATTTCTGATAATGATACTTGCTGTTGTGGTTGATTTAAGCTCCACACCTGTCTCTTAAAAGCAGGAACAGCAGCACATGGCAATGTGCTTCCTCCTTGCTGTTGACAGCAAGCTGCAGAGTGCTTCATTACAATAAACAGCTTTCCAGCCATCACCAGGGACAGCCTCCTTGCAGCCTTGCCCCCAGGGTCCTGCATGTTTTGCCTCATCAAAGTTTATTTAAAAAAAAAAAAAGTCATGGTTTCTCTAAGCTCCATTTCCACATAGATTTAATGCCTGGAGAGATCAATGACTAAGGGAAAGAGAAATAATTATCCTTATCTGGCCAATTTTATCTTCCATGTTCTTGCTTTTAAAAGGCTCTTGCTTATGTACTGTGCAGAGGCAGGATGACAGTTTTAGCCATGGGCTACTTAGCCCTCTGTGACTTTGCTTTAGGTGTGCTGAGGTGCCTTCACCCTCATGTTCCCCTTCTGCACAGTTTCCTACTGGAGTGAATATGGGACTGGTGCCCCCGCAGGGCTGCTGCAGGACCTGCCATCCGTCTTGCAGACTGATTAATATTTCCTGAGCAAAATGTTGGAGGAGAAAAGATGATGGGGCATTTAACTCTGAAGCCCCAAGACCCCCTCCTTTCTACACTGACCCAACCCTTTGCTGATCAGAGGAAAGATCCATAAGCAAGAGGGGGTGCAGCGCCTGCACGAGGGCTCCTTGGGCTGCTGCTGTCCCTGCGCCGTGAGGCCACGGCGGGGCGGCCCCCAGGCTGCCTGCTCTGCTTCCTTACCTTGCCGTTTCCAAACCAAATTAAGAGAGCAAATGCAAGCAGCCCCAAGCAAAACCATTGCTGCGAGCAGTAAGAGCTGCCAGGGTGCTGCCGAACTGCCAGGCAGGGACTGGAAATAACAAGGCTGACAACAGCCGCGTCTGCCGGAGGACAGGGCCCCGAGCAGCAGGCCCGGAGAGGAGCTTCCCTCGCCGGCCAGCGCGTGAGCGCGACTTCAGAGGGGCGCCCTGCGGGCCGCCCTGGCGGTGCCCGCGGTTCGGACGTGTGTGGGGGGAGCCGCATTACCCAGTGCGTGGCCTCGAACATTTTCAGGTCCAGCGGGTCTCCTTGTACCTTCTCATCCGAAACAACCAGGGAATGGCAGCTCGCCATGGCTCCACACACAGGGCCCCAGGGCAGAGGCAGGTCGGATGGGAATTTATGGATTTTCTGGAACCTGGTTGAAAACAGAGGGTTAGTGGGACTGCGTGCAGGAGGGATACGCAGAGACAGGTCCTCAGCTCACGGGTGCAGGTGCTGGTGTGCTGAGTGGAAGCCCGAGGGTGCGCCCTTCATTGCCACTAGTAGATACTGCACCTGCATATCCACGGAATCTGATTGCTCGTCCCTCACCTTGATTTTAAAACTGGGTTTTGTGTCCAGTTCATTGACACATATTGAGCAACACTGAGGCACTCTGTAAAACATTCATGCATCATTTTTTTCCTGTGGAAAGCCTTGAGCTACACTCGTGTTTCTTCTCTGCGGCCCAGCGTGGACCTGTGTGGGGCTGGGCTGCATGATGGCTCTAATTTTATAATGAAAGTTATTCTTCAGAGTCCTCTTTTCTCACGTAAATGTTTTTTCTTCTAAGAAAGCAGCAGTCTGTATGTCTGCCAGACCAGAACACAGCCCATTGCCATTTAGGCTGCCGCACTAAGGAGAAATTTAAAATATCATATTTACCTTTGATTACACTAACTACTCTATTAGCAGAATGGGAGCAGTGAAACACATCTGGAAGTCAGCAGCATGGCACCTAGCAGCTCTACCCAAAAAAGCAATGAATTCCAGCATCTATTGTTCCCCTGAGCTTTCAAAACCTATTCTGTCTCAAACAAATTATATCTGGTCTCAGTCTGGTCATAATTGGCTTATTAATTAGTTAGCACTTGCAAGATGCTGTGAAACTAATAAATACTGTACAAAACCAGCAAATATTTCTATGTTATTAAATGCACAATAGGATATTTTGCAAGTCAAGTGAAATTCCTTTACTTTTATTGCCTAGCAGTGTTCAGATTAGCTGACAACTATTCTTGCAATATGTTTAAGAATGTGACTATTTAAGAAAAAGTAATTACGTAAATACATTAATAAGATCAATGCAGACAGCAATAGCTCCTCATTGCATGTTGGCAAGACGACCGTGCTGGTTCCCAGCGGGTGAGGTTTGGACATGTCTGCAAAGACATCTTCATGTTTTAACACCTTACAGAATTTTCTATCACTGGAATTATTCTGATATACGTAACCGATTTTGTTCTGTGGCTCACATGAGCAGGTGCTCCCACAGGACGAGCTCAGTGGAAATAAGTCTGGCATTGCTATGACTTTCTGCCTCCCGGGGGGCTCCAAGCTGAGCACGTAGCTCTTGAGTGTGACCCCCTGGGTCACGGAGCAGGAGCAAGGAGAGGTTATAATGTATGCCTGTGTTTTGGTCCTAGTAGAAGAATTTTTTATTGAGTAACACTTAACTAACCTCTTCTCATTAACTTGTACCAGATAGTAATTTTCTTTCTGTCCTGCAAGGAGCTATCAGGAATGCAATTTTTCGCCTTTCTCAATGAATCCATTCTTTCATTCATTATGCTGTAATTATCTCCTTGGGGCTGAAGTAGCTGATATATTAGCAGCTGCTAATGAAATCCAGGGGTAGATACAGCATATCTGATTTGTCCTGGCCACTATATAAGATGAATATTTGAGTTTGGCATAACATGCAGACTACACCACATGTTGATTGTATTACAGTTATTTCATTAAATGGTATAATTTGGGGTATAGTCTCATTTATTATTTAAAAGATGCTAATCACTTTAGGGTTTTAATGTGTTTTGGGCTTGGAGTTAAAATGGACTCCACTGTGGGTGTGAGGGGGTGTAAGGACATCTGAGCTTTACGGGCTTGGCTGTGGCAGTCTGTTATGGGGCTTCACTGATTTTTTTCACAGTATTTACAGAAGATAGGAGAGATCCAGTAGGCAAAGTTAGCTGGCAATGCTGCTAATTTCAACAGAAGCAGCGTTATCCTAATGCTTAAATGATGAAAGGTTTATTGACTAGATTGAGAATATTTATTGAACTATGCTGCAAATGACATAATTGAAAAGCTCTGTGAATATTGTCTAAATCCCCTCGGGGTAATTACAAATGCTCATGCTGCTGCTGACTTCTGGTCTGTGTGTTTGTCTAGAATTAGCAGTGACACATTTATTACTGCGTCTCCTGCAGCAGCACCTCTCCTCTGAGGGTAACGGAGGCAGGAGGTGCTGGGGAGAATGCGTGCAGCTCAGCTGGGAGGAAGAAACCCAGCACGGGAACCGCAGCACCTCCGCCTCCCCCAAATGCACCCATCTTTGCTGCATTTTATTTGCTGTCCCTCTGTTTTCCCTATGCAGGCACCTCTCTGCTGACCATGCATTTGTGCACTGCATTCACACTGGACATTGCCAAATTAAATCCTTCCTTACCGGCTTCCCTCCGACGGGATGACACCCCAAAGGTCCAGTCCATCTTCTGTCAATGTACCTGTCTAAATTTAAATAAACATCTGGTTACTTTGATACTGCCCACACTCTCTTCCTTGCCATGGCCCCAGAAGTTCTCTGTGGCCTTCCTGGGTAGGGCAAACCTCCCACCTCCCACCCAGACACCTCTGGAGGATTTTGGTCCTGGAAGTAAATAAAGGCAGGTGGAGCGGCAAAATAAATAAATAAATATTTATATACATATGTGTGTGTGTGTATATATATATTTGTCAGGCAAAGCACCTTTCAGTGCTGCAGAAAGCACCTTACTTTGTCAAAGCACACCAGGTTGATCTGCCCGGAGATATTAATCCTCTGTGGGCTGATGCAGAAAATCTTCTTTTTCTTCAGCCTCCTTTGGGCATAAACTGTTGCTGTTGTCAAGGCAGCAGGGATAGTGGGTGGCACGGGGACGGTGAAGAGCAGGAGCGACTTGGCCACCACCTCCCCCACCGGCTTCTGCAAGCAGCGAGAGGAACAGGCTGCGATGGGGTGGGCAGAGCCGCCCTCCCCACCAAGCGATGCCCCTGGGGGACCCCGCCGCGCTGCCCAGGAGCCGCGCGCGCCGGGTCCTGCCCCAGGGGATGACAGTCATAGTCTGTTTTGGGTGTCCCTCCTCCCCGCGCCCCAGCACCGATTGCACTGAGGACAGTATTGCCAAGACCAAGCACTGCTGTGCGCTCAGCGCTGCGTCACTCGTACTCACTTTATGGTAGACAAACACACAGACCGTGTAGATCAGCCCAAAAGTGCCAATCAGAGAGAGCCCTATAATGAACTTGAAGGCATCTCTGTAGAGTTTGAAGTTCATAGGCTTGGGGTAGAGGATGGACCTCACCAGGTCTCCTTTAGCTGTGTTGAACCCTGTGTGAAGACACATCGTGCATCACATATCCAACACAACGAGTTTACAGTCCAAACCAACGGGTAGGTAGGGGATGGGTAGCATCGCATATCCCTTAATTATCACATGGGAACCAACATTTCTCAGAGACAACAGATCTACTCTTGATCCGAACTACAAAGACTAAGGAATTTCCTTAGCAGTCCCTTGCGCTTCCACTTCCCCTCTACAAGTGAAAAATAAAAGAAATACCAGTTTGAAGCACGACAGCTCTCACTGGCCCTCTTCCTGTTGGCTTTGTCTGTATGACTTCTGTGCCGCAGAAGAGCACATGTCTCCGATAGTCTTCAATGCTGTGAGTTTTCCAGGGCTTCGTGCTCTCCGTAAGAGGCAAGGGAATTTTAGTAACTGGAATACTTTCACCTAAGAACAGTATTGTGCAGCTTCACTTAAGAGGGATTTAAAGTTTTGATTCTCCATATTAAAAAACTGATAGCAGTCTTTAGGCTCTTGAGCTTTCCTGATTAGTTTGGATATGGATATACACAGGGGAATTTTTGTTGATAGCCATTGTAGTTTTAGTCTCAGAGTGCATGAGCTTCTCTGAGCATTTCCTATCAATTATTTTGGATCAAATTTTGTCCCAGGTGTAGTTAGTGCCTTCTAGGGGTTTTTTGTTTTCATGTAACACAGACATCTAGGATTGCTCCAAGATCTGATCCTAAAACTCAAAAAAAGATACATATGTTGTGTATTTGAGCATTTATACTTTCTGCTCCCAGGAGTGTATTAAACCTGCTTTTTTTTTTTAATGCAGATAAGAAATATTTATTACATAATGGAAGTGATCAAAAGCCCAAGACAACTGTAAATTATTCAAGTCATAGCTCTCCTCCCCTTCCATGAACTATTCCAAGAAAGAGCAAACAAATCACTGTCAGAACAGATAGGGGCATCTCCCCAACAGAAGACCTGCTTGGAAGTGGGAGCCTTTCGTACTCCGAGGTCGTACCTGTTAGCATGCCTTCGTTCACAACACAGCTCCCATCGATCAGTACTGCATCACATGGGAGAGAAAGTTTTTTTCCATCCAGAAGAATCATGTCTCCTGGGACCAAATGACGAGACTCCAGCTTTTTGCTACCTGTAGTTACAAAACAAATGAACTTGTGCACAAGGTCTGAGCAATAAGAAAAGTTTCCAAGGCATGTATAACATCGTCTAACTTCCGTACTGCATCATAAGGGCAGTGTTTCTTAGGAAAACTGACTGAAAAGCAGCAGTAAAAAGATAGGCTGTGTATGAACATCTGCCTCCAAGTCACTGTCTGAAGTTGTTTTTGTTTAGTGTCTATAAAACATTCAGACCAAGAAAACATATGTAAGGCCCTTAAATCACTCATAACCCTAATATTGCACATCTCAAAAACCCTGGGATGCAGGGAAAGGTTATACTCTCTATTTTATGGACAAGGAACTCAGAAACACACAGAAAACCCATATCTCATTGGGTGCCATATTTCTGGACCCCTTGAAAATTACCAACAAGTACCTTGACAAGATGGTAAAAGTAGCCTATAGCAGTGCAGGCAAGCTGGTCTCTGAAGACCAGAGTTGTTATCTAGCTACTTGTTTCTGAAATTCAGTTTCCAAAGTTGTTCTTGATTCTTAACCCAAATTGCCAGGTCTGTGTGGATCATTACGGAGCACCACACGGCTCCTCCTGCACTTCTCCTCACTGCCTTGCCCTGCCCACCTCCTTCTGCACCCGTTCCCGCTGCGACCAGCCCTCTCTATGCTCCTTCCATGGAAATCAGCGAGAGTTGTATAATTCCAGGTGCATTTCATCACTGTTAATTACATAGGCTAGCAATTATGATGAGATACAGATGACTCACCTTCGCTCTTTGTGCAGACTGTAACCTCGACTTTGTTGTGCGCCTCAACAAGGTCATGCAGCTTGATAGACTGCTGTTGGTTGGAAAGCAATTTGAGTGTTGAAACACCAATATTCAGATTAATCAGTATGTTACAATCATCCTATCGATAAAGAAACTGAACTGAAATCAATTGTCCAGGGCAGGTTTCACATCTGTATTGGGGGTAAGGAGGTAAGTTCACAGAGTTTATCTAGAACAAACTGCTGTAACAACATGGACCTAAATTTCTATTTGCTTGCCTTTGGTACCACTGTATCTCCCTCAGCTTTCAAGGTGCTATGCCTTGCTTGCTCCACAGTAAGTAGAGTACACTAAGAGCTCTGTTCTTGTTAGGAGATTATGAATAGAACAACCAAGTTGTAAAGACTATCATTACAAAACAGTCATTGCAAGAAGAAAAAACAGAGATTCTAATTTAGCTGGGTGCCAGAGCTTCGCTGGTTCTGCAACCTGATTCAGACAATTACCTATCCTGAGATAATGATGAAGTCAGCTGCCATTGTGTGAACAGAGAGAGAATGCGTTATCTTGATTTAAAAACTGCAATTACAAAAAAAACCTTCATCCCCAAGTGTGGATTTCTTCATTAACATTGTTCTTGCAACGGCATTAAACCAGTTTGAAGAATATCCTGAGACCGCAAACATTATAATTCTGTGTGCCAAAATTTCCAGCCTCACAATAAAACCAACCTTGCCAAGGAAAGTTGAACAGACTCTTGGTGCTCTGCAATACTGGTATGTACTGGTATGGAAACTCTTTGTTTCCAGAGATGCTCTTAAAGGGATGTGAGTGCTATGCAGCCTATAGATCTCAGCCAAAGATACAGAAACATGATTCTTGGCCAAGACACCTGCACTGGCGATAGCTCCAGGTATACACAAAGCAGCTTGCTGGGGCTGGTGTGAGGTTTGGAAGAAGCCACCACGCTATAAGCTGGCCTGCGGCAAGGCGCAGGGCGCAGGGCCGTGCCTCGTCAGCATGCACACCCTGCCCACGTGTCGCCCCAGCCCTGCAAGCCGGGCGAGGGGGAAGCGGGATGACTTCCAGCTGGCTCCGCAAGGCGATTTATTACCTCTTCCAGGGTAATGTTCAGCAGAGCGGCTGGTTATACTCTGGGAACAACTCTCAGGGGTAACTCTTGCCATTCCCTGGCGATGCAGTGCAGGAAGGATGAGCTGGGGGCAATGCAGGCTGTGCCTGGCTTTGGAGCCGCCTGTGCAGGCTCAGGTGGGCCTTGTGCACAAGCGTTAGCTCAGCACACCTCATAGCAGCCTTCATTCTCATTGTTTCCCTCCTTTTTTCCTTACTATTATCCTTTTTCGTGTGATTTCTTACTTTCCCTGTGTATTTAATGTGGCAGAAGCTAGAGGGAGAGGTGTCAAAGGGAGAGCTCTACATTTCTAACAGCAAGCACCAGGAATCTCAGGCCGCCTATTTGCTTATCGTCGCTGAATAAAGATACTCAACAGCAGGAAAATGATGTGAAAGAATTTCATGTCTTTTCCTTTGCCACGGAGCCTGAGGATGCCAGGCCTGTTACACAAGTTCTTTACTTCAAGGACTGAACAAACTGAGACTATTGAAAAATGCTTCTAGGAACTCTGGGGCAAAAGTGATGAAAGAATGTGAGAATTAAGAATTAAAAAAGAATTCATGGTTCTTATTCAGTTAAGACCAAATTCAGTGACTCTTAAGAAAAATTACGGTGGGATGTGGACTCATGGATAAATTACGTGGGATGTGGACTCCACCTCCACAAAGCCTTGTGTGTGCCACATATCAAACTTCAATCCTTTTCCCTAATTCTTGGGAAGTTCAAGACCACCAGGTCTTTTCTGTAGGAATCAATCTGCAGCAATACAACAGAATAGGTAGTAAAAAATAAATTCATATCCATAAAGACAGAGTCTGGAAGTAGCTATGTGTTCCGTATCTGTGATAAATGCAGTTTGTAGCAGAGTGTAGCACAGGAAGGCAGCAGGCTGCGTGGCACTCACCTGTCTCAGGTCGTACACAGTTAAGCCAATGGAAATAAGTGTCAGGATTATGATAGCCACCGAATATTCAATATAACCTTGGGACAGCCACAGAGTGAGGGTGAAGGCTTGAAACACATAGAAGGGGTTTAAAATCTGCAAACACAAATGTAGCGCTTGTCAGGAGAAGGACACAACATGTGTCAGGAGCAAACGAGTATGGGGACAAGGCAAGAACATTCATTATAATGTCTAGAAGACTTGAATGCTAATTTAAGGGATTGTGTGGATATTACAAGCTAAATTTCTTCCACGGTGTTTTCAGAGCATTAACAGACTCCATCTCCTAACTTACCAGATTACACCCCGTTCAGGCTGTCACTGAAAGAGCCATCTGCATAACGATTATAACTTGGATGAAATATTCATCTGAAAAATTTGGTTCCTCAGTGAAAATTTAATGCATTTTCAACATTCAGTAGGACAAAGTGACAGACACTAAATCAAGATGCCAGTCCTCAGGCACTGAAGCAGTATCTGGACAGAAATACCACAGGCTTATGAGGACTGATCTGCCTCCAGGCATGACCATTAAAATTTCAAACATGAAGCCTCAAACCTGGATGGAAGTGCAAAGTTCATATTAAATAAACTTTTGAAAGTGCTAGACCGGATTTTTCTTTCATACCATCTCCAGGGGACAGTGAAAGGCTGGAAATATGAAGTCCAACCAATTTCAGGAGCCCTGGAGCTTTTCATTTATTTTTTTTTTAGGGTATTTCAAACAAACTCCACTTATGGATCTGACTGCACTCATGCATGATACTTACTAGCTTCAATTCCCATCCTTCAAAGCTCTTACCATTCTAAAGGCATTTGTATAGTATCCATAAGTCCCTTGCTGCGTACACATATGACATTATGCTCTGTTTGCAAAACCTCCACTTATAGCAAAAATCCTGTCCAGCGTCTCTCTATATTAACTCATCAAGTAACCAGCCACATACTCATCTTTCCTGCTATCTAAAAGATGTGTTTATTTAGTCCTCTGCAGAGGAAGATTAATCTTGCAGTGGATCTTGCCTGCTTACATAGACAGGAAAATTGACTTGGTACTCAGTCATATGAGAAAAGGAAGTTACTCAACAAATAAAGCAATTCAAAAATATTAATTTTGCATATACTTATTTCCATTCTAAAGTACACATACATAACAGCAACTGTGTAGCATTGTGTAGGGAAACCAAGATTTTAGGGTACAGAATCAGAGGTCCTACTTCTTGTTCAAATGACAAAAGAAATTTAAGATGACAAAATATTTATTTGGACACTATTAAAACAAGGCTATTAAGGAGGAACAAGCGAGCTTTAGTTGTACCAAAGAAATTTCACTGAATACAACTATCAAGGGCTGACACGAAAGCAGGGCATAGCTACAGAGGTGGTTATGGTCTGCCCAGCAGTTGCAGAAAGCACAAGCTCTCCAAGCTCATGTCACGGCTGAGTCTCAGGGCAAGACCACCCAGCTTCTGAGAGACGTTCAGTCAGAAACATGGGGTTATACAGGGCAGAGTAACAGCACTAGTCCTCCAAAATACAGCTCTCCGAGTAGCAGGGCATTCATAAGGATAAGATTTAGGTGTTGTAAGTATGAAGTAGATATTCTACTAGCTAGATACTCTTCTCCACAATCTTCTGCCAGGAAATGTGCTAAAAATATTACCACCATTTATAGCCATAAAGGAGGCCCATCAGCTTTCCTCCATGGCTTATGCTTATGAGGCATCAGTTGCCCCATTCTAGAGTGCCAAAGTGAAGTCTTTGAAACGCATCCATCTGCACACCAAAAGGCAGTCACGCATACTGACCTCTTTAAAAAGTAATTTCCAAATGGGGCGAATTTCGATTTCGATAGCATTAGGCCCACACACCAGCTGCCTGTAAGAAGATAGAGTCCTCAGTGCTATAGATTTGTCTTGTAGAGACAAAGGCAGAAAACTGTGCATAAAACTTAATAATTTTACCTAGAAAAGTAACTTCTGGAGGCACAGATGTCTAAGCAGGAAACAAACTATTGTAGCTGATCAATTAAAAAGTATTTCTTAAGAAGAGATTTTACTCAGAAGACAAAATTTACTTTTTTTTTTCCTCTAAAAAGGTCTTCAGTTCTCTGCTAAATGCTTTGATGAGCTTTTCTGAAAACTTTTAAGGAGATCATGGCAAAAGATGTCAGACAACATTTACTGTGCCCAAAATGCCAGAGCTGGCAGCATTTTCCCCAGACTTCCCCTATCACTCCTTAGAACAGAATAAGCTCAGTAAAGTGAGAGGGATGATTTTGCTCATTTTTGAATGCCATTTGCAATACCTTACCGGTAAGGTGAGTAGCAGAATGCTCACATGAATTTTAAAGAGGGAATTTGTATGTCTCACAGTCTTAGGTTCATAATTAGCTCATGTCTACTTAAATCAGAAAAACACTAATCAGAAAGGAAATCATGTAGACAGTACCTCATCTTCTGTTCCTCCCTTGTCAGGCCAGCTCCAAACTTGTGGTGTATGTTGTGACATGTGTTGCTGTCCTCTATCGATCTAGGATAACAGAAGAAAGTTCAGGCAAGGGACTCCCCATCCACAAAGAGTTCTGTAACAAGCTGTTCACACTCACCCAACTTTCTTGAATTCTTTTACAGAAAAGTCCCAAATATAACGGATTTTCTGCACCTGGATACATCTCATCTGCAAGACCAAATAGCAAAAATTCCTTTGCAATGAAGGGAAAACTACCTCATTAGATTATAGACACTCTCCTCCATGTTTGAGGGAGAAACTTCAACTCATTTAACAGGATTTGCACGAAGATGCTGGCAGAGCATCTGGGGAGCTTGCAGGTGCCTTGACTCTTAGGCTTCATTCACCTCCATTTTTCTTTCTCTTTCTTGTTCTTTCTCCCCCAATTACAGATGACTTACCTTTAAATGTGGCTTCACTATGGCTCTGTTTATGACAGAATCTTTATCAGCTACAAGAGGACTATCTGTTTTACTGCCCTCAGGTGGCAGCCATGTGGACAAATCAATCCAGGTCACCTTCTTCCTAGTGTACTTCTGAAACTCATCCTAGAGAAATAGAGAGGAGTTCAGTGACAAGTCCAAAATGCTGCTAGTAATAATCTTTCCTGACTCCAAGAAGAAAAAATAAAATCTTCTATGAAGTGCTTTGAACTCTGCAAATGAAACCAGTTGCTCCTGTAAAGCCTTGCCACTCCACTTCTAAATGTAAAAAATTGCTACTAATCTGCGACATTGTGCTGGTAAAGAACGCCGAGCTGCCCAATACGTGGAAACAATAGGCTCTGCTGATAACCGTAAGCCAGAAGAGTCCACCTACTGTTGTTCTAAGCAGTACAACATCTGCTTCTTCCAAGCTGCAGGGAATGCAGTTCGCCCACACATCCCATTCTGGCTTCCAGTAAAACAGCAGCAGCAGAGCCCCACAGGACAGGATGTATCCCGCAGTGCACAAGGCCTTCCGGCAACCTTGGGCCTTGTAGCCGAATATCTCCTGCAGAGCAAGGAGAAAGCATTTTTGTTAACTAGCTTGACCTTGGCATTTGTTCATCGGGCAGGAAGCACATGCTTAATGAAGAGAAAGGCTGTTGACTGACGTCACCTAAAGCCCCAAGGTCATTTTCAGAAATGAAACAGTTTGCTGATTGATATAATATAATTAAGGGTACAGCAGAGCTGCTGAAAGCAAGATGCTGCCAGGTGGCTGCCGGCAGAGGAGCATTTTCATATCAGAGCTCTCCTTGGATTTCTGAAGAACTAACTTGATTCTGCAGCTTTCAGCATCAAAACTAAAGGTGACCTATCATGATAACCCTTCACTTCCTCTGTAGGACCACCATATCACCCTATTTGCCTGCAGCTGAGGAGGGTGTCACTGTGAGAACTTGCTGCCAATTGCAAAGTCCATCTTGCAGAAAAGGAACAGAATCTCCCTCTAGGAAAGCACAGCTCTCAAGCCCTTGAGCAGCGCCTCTTCTCCTGTGCCTGGTACATAAAGGCATGTTGTCTTCCACTGAAAAGAGGTCTTAAGGGTCAATAACAGGAGTGCTTGTTTAGCACAGTTTTTTTTTTTTTTTTTCTGCAGGGAAAACTAGAAAAAAAGATTTTTTTTTTTTTTTTTGTGTTGGATCCTCTTCTGGAGAAAAAAAAAAGAAAAAAGATTATTTTCAAGAAGTCTTCTCAGTTTTGGCTGCTTTGAGCTATTTGTCTTCTTCCTTGGTCATTTCTTTGCTTTCCCCCCTACACATTAAATAAAAAAAGACCAGCTCCAGGTGATCCCTCCTGCTTCACCCTGGGACTGGTGGCTGGGACAGGAAAACACCCACGCTAAGGACTTGTGGCAGAAGCCAGCAACACTGCTGGAGGGCGGCTGCAGGTGTTCCCCTGCGTACACCTGACACAGCACCGCCTGTATCACAGCCGAGCCTGCCAGCCTCCCACTGCTGACGGTGCTGCAGCACGTGCCCGTGCAAGAAGGTGCGGGAGCAGAGCTATGCCATGACCGAGTAAAATACCCAATCCAGAGCCCTGATAGCATTACTGATCCACCCACAGATTAGCAGAGACATGATGCACCTACCCCTGAGAATCTATTGAGCAAGTCTGCAGATGTGGGCAGAGTTAAAACATGAGAGGAAATATTCCTGTATTTCTACTCTTGAGTTTACTGAAGGTTCTGAAAGATTTCTAGAAAAGCTTCCTAACAAAAGTATGAAATAGGGGGTAGTGTAACCTGTCATTGAATCAACTTCTGCATTTGGGAGGTGAAAAGATCATTTAAATCATAGAAAGAACAAAACATAAAAAACCTGCATCTGAATTGGAATGCCTGCTCCATAGAATAGAGTTTGCAACAAAGAGGAACGACTTGGCGAGGGCTTTTACAGACAATTATACTGATTCAACTTCAGGTATAATTTTAACATGATTTAAAGACAGTACAGGAAACATCTATTTAGTTTTAAGAGCACAATTAATTTGATTTAGCTTAACTCAGATCATAATCAACATAAACTAAGCTGAAATCAATGCAGGTCAAGTAAAATGAAGATAATCATACAGCCCTTAGAACCAGGCTGACAAAATTAACTTCAAACCAACTTGGTAGCTTTTAAATGTACAGCTCTGCTGTATATGAAATATTATGTCTTTAAAGGTCATGTAAATTTAAACCAGTAACTATAGATGTTGTTTTAAGGTTTGGAGGGGAAACTATTGACTGCAACTCAGAAAATCCATAGCAATTTTCATTTGCTTAATAGTGGGATTTTTAAGAATACATTCAAAATGCAATCCTGGAGAGAAGGAAGTCACTGTGACTGGGAAGCAACCGCTAGCCGCAATCTGCATGCAAAGCAGAGAGGCTTCTGGCTATGGGGAGAACATGCTGCTGTGCTTCCAGGGCTTGCATCACATACACATATCTAGCAGGTGCAGGTGCTGCATACCTGTGCAGAGGCATCTACTGTGCACTGGCAATACCTGGATTCCAGTTGTGCTCTACACAGACTACTGAGGAGAAAATTTTCCTCTCAGCTCCACCAGGATCTCCATAACCACAACATGTTAGCAGACAGGAAGAATTTCCATCTCACTGTGTTTGCAAGGCACTCCCTCAGCACAGCCATTTCAAGCTGCTGCTCAAACGCAATTGCCACAAAGACAGAAGGTATATTCAATTTAGCAGTAATTAAAAGTCTTTGAAGGACAGCATTTTGCTCTGTAAGTGCTTGATCCCTGCCATAAGAGTTGCAGTAGACTTTGCTTATCTGCCCAGTCTTTCTGGATGAAGATCCTAACATGTCAGGAGGAATGATTTCATCATTGCTCTGCAAATCATCCTGGATGAAACTTCTTTTTGAGCATCTTTTTGGTGCCATGCTTTTTGATGACATGATGAAAAAGAAAAGGTGCCTTTGTATTAGAGAGACACAATTAGATTGGAATAGACAATCAAATAGAGAGTGGGGAAAGGAACCCGCCTGCTTGACCAGATAATTTCTGGTGGGTAAGGAGACCTCTTGCATGTTTCATGCATTTGGAGTGACCTGGTGTTTTTCTCACTTAGTCCTCACTTGTCAAAACTAATCTCAGAGTCAGCAAGGACTGATCCGGGATTTTGCCTTCAGCAAGGTTATGCTGAAGAGGGAGTCTCTGATGGGGAGTGAAGACCAAGAGGAATCAGAATATCCAAAATATCAGAAATGAGCCTGTGGGAAAAGGGACACACAAGAAAATCCAAATCCAGCAAAGCCCCCCACTCCTTACCAGCTCATTTTCTTCATCCTTGTTGAGAAGCATGTAATGATCCTTGCAAAACTTTTCGTCCATCAGCCTACACTGTTTTCAGCCCTGAATGTTCTTGCTGGTGGGCCAAGCAATGTCAGATGCTGTTACTGACTTGTACTCAGTGCAGTGTTAAGTTTAGCTCTCACCATGGTCCTCTCTGCTGCCTTTGAGCGTTCCACAGCATATATATTTCTTCTTATTAGGCACACAGGAGAGGGCGGAAAATCCACCCTCCCGCATAAAGCTCTTACGTAACCTGTGTTTCGCTGCCTCCTCTCATTGATATTCTCACCAGGTTGGGAAAGGCTGTGAGCAGAGTACCAGAGGCAAAGGGAGGGAGCACCTACTCCTCTGCAAGATGGGAGATGGTTCTGGGCAGAGCCCAAAAGGAAATCAAGGCACATGACAAGGAAAAGGGTGGGAGAGTGCCTGAGCACTGTGGAGAGCTGAGCCCAGAGCCAATGTTAGATTGGAAGTCGTTCCCAACACATCAGAGAAAGGCATCTGCTCTGGGGCCAGATTTGGTTTCAGCTGGTAAAGTAATGATTTTTAGATGTAGATCTAGTCGCAACTTCATCAATGCTTGGGGCTTTGCCTCAGACCGGCAAGGTGACCAAATTACAAGGAGAGAGCAAAGGGGTGGGCTGAATAATTTGGAGGAGCCCAGCTGATCGACAGGACATCTAAACTGTGTTATACATCAACTACTGCAGGACAGAGAGATATGCCAGGGCCTCCCACCACTACCAGCAGGAGCAGGAGCTGCAGGGAGGCTTTAAAGCCATTCTGTGTCTCTCCTATTCTCTTGTACCCCCTTTCACAGTGTTGTCAGAGATGTTTTTTCAGGCATTGGTCTGAAATTGCTCTGTCTCCCCTCATTCTCCCTCTGTCGCAAAGTCTGAGAATAACCATTTATCCTGGTAGGAAAATGTGCTGTGTTTTTATCCTGGTAAAAAAAAAAAAAAAAAAGGAGATGCCCGTGTAAACAGAAACAACAGCCCTAGGTTTGCTCAGACCATTAGAAAATCCTTCTTGTTTCAAGCAGAGGAATAAAATCTACCACCTCTGATAAGACCAGGGGATTTAAAGTCCATAGAGAGTTTTTTTCCAAAGATGTTATTCCACAAGGATGACAAATCAAGAATTTTTCCAAATTTTTCTTTTCCTAGGTAGGAGAGAGAATAGTGTCCAGAGACTGTGATGATTGATGTCTTAAGTTCTCTGTGTCTCATAATCTGCAGATTCATCCTGGAAAGTACTCGGGCAACTGAGAGAAGCGCCTTTTAGTAAATGTACTTTTATGGAAATAAAACCACTCATTTATGTTTCTTCCCTTTAAAACACTCTAGGAAAAGGCCAGTCTGTCTGGCTCTGGGATGATCCAAGAGCAATTGTCACTATGCTGCATCCTAAGAGTCTCCTTGGTGGTGGCTTTGCATATTCCAACCCAGATCCATCTTCAGGTGGTTCTGCCAGCTGTAGCCATATCCATCAAGACTTGATGAAATAGCAAAAATGGACCAAACACTGGAGAATTCCATGGAATGTGGAAAAAATATATATATATTTAGCAAGAAACCATGTAATAGAATATCCATTGTCATTCTGAACTGGCTAGAGCCTGAATCGAGACGTATTTTAGCATAAAAAAAGAGTCTCCTTTCATTTCTACCTGTTCTGAGAAAGCTTCCGCAAGCTCTTAAACCACTTTGTTCATACTCAGACATTGTCATGCTGCTTCTAGCATAAGATATACTTACAGGTCATTCCACTCTCTTCTTTTAAGTAGCAATTAACATTTCTTAGGTCCTGGCTAGCGGTGGCTTTACTGCCCTTTCTGTTGAGTCCTCTGAGGACATTCCCGTGCCAAAAAAGCTCTGCACAAAGGGATAAAGTGCAGCCAATAATGAGAACAGCGATTGCCTAATATCAGCCAACACCCGCTGTAATTTTCTGGGGAATCAAGTAAGGTATTTGTGGTGGCATTGAGGAGCAGGGGCTACCGGCTTGGAGGTCCGATAGCGAATTTATTATTAGCACAACGAGCCTTATATACTTACGCGCGCTACACAGCGTCCGCCACGCATTTGCTCTGCCGCTCCCAGCTTGCCAGGTTCGTGTACTTGGGGTTTTACGACCAATCAGGTACAAAGTTCTTCTTTATCCTATCATTGTCTGCCATTCCCTCTCTCCCTCAAGGTTGTTTACTCAGTGTTAGCTCCATCTTATCAGTCTTGAGGAGCCTGTTGTTTACTCAGTGTTAGCTCCCTCTTATTGGTCTTGATGAGCCTGTGGCTTTCCGTACTTCTGACTGCTCACTGCCCCGTGGTGATTTTCCATTAAACAACTTTATACCCACAGGTATTGTTTGCAAGGGTGGTTTTACTAGTTCTCTATACTTGTAAGTTGATCATGTTGGGTGAAGAGTTTCTTATTTCCATGAAAATGACCTCCACTCTCCGGACTTGATGTCTCAGCCTTTTCTTTGCTTGGGGCAGCCTGATGCTTACTGCAACTACCGCAATCCACGTTTGCAAAGCGATCCCCAAGCTGTGTGGAGACCTCCAGATGCCGCCCCCTATGCTGTGGTGCCAGTACCTGAGAAGGGAAAAAAGAAGGATCTAGGGAATTTGAGGCTCAGGGAGTTATAGGCCAGAGGAGCCACCTTTAATATGTAGGTGAAAACTACATCGACAGAAAAATCTTAAACAGTCACTTTGTAAGTACCTAGGGGATAATAATGTGATAAGGAACAACTAACATGGATCTGTCAGAGGAAGATTCTATCAAACCAGTTTGATTTCCTTCTGACAGGGAGATGCTCCAGGGAACAAGGAAATGGAGTTAATGTGGCACTTTTAGACTTCAGTAAGGCTTTGACTCAGCTCCTCATGATGGTGTGGTGGTACCAGAAAACGGGATTCCTGTATGACTGGCTGAAGGGTTGAACTCTAAGCAGCTGCAGTGGTTCAATATCCATGCTGTGGGGCCCAAAGCATTAATGTTTTCATTAGGAACTTAGGTAATAGGATGGAGCCTGGGACTTAAATGTGTTCATGACACTGACCTGGGAAAAGTGCCTACTTTAGGGAAATGAAAAAAATTCAGCATGATTTTGGGATGCTGGCCAAATAGTCTGAAATCATATGAAAGTCAGTAAAATGCGACAGTAGGTAGAGGAAACAAGTACAAAATTGGGAGATGATGGCCACACAGCAGCATGACAGAAGACGAGACATTGCAAACTGCAGGTTGTTTCCTCTTTCCAAAAATGTGACTGTCATTCCGAGCGACAGAAAGAGAAGAATGGTGAAATATGCAAGATGAAAGGAAATAATTCCACTTGACTTGCTGTTAGCAAGGCCTCGGCTGGAGTTCAGGCTTTAGGAAGGTGTGAGCTCAATGGAAAGAATCCAAATGACAAAATGAAGAGAAGTTAGGAAAACATGATATACAAGGAAATGCTGAATAACTGAGTTTGTTTAACCTAGGAGAGAGAAGCCTGAAGGGAAACATGAGCAGTCTTATAATACACAAAAGAAGAAACAGCCAGTTTTTTTTTTTTTTCCTTCTGATCTTGTTAGAGGCAAGGAGAAACTAGACTAATCAGTTACTAGATTAGATAGGTTTTCAGAGTCAAAATAGCTATTTAGGAAGACTTTCTAACTTAAAGGGTAGTAAAACACTCAAAGCAGGTTACCTAGGGCAGGAAGAAATCTTGCTGAGTGGAAGATTCTAAGGAAAAACAGAACAAATATTTGCCAGGGATGATCTAAGGATTCGTAGCTCTTGCCTCAGAGCAGAGAGAGGGGCATAATAACCATATTAGTTCTCCACCAGCCTCACGTTCCGGTGGTTTCTACAGGAACCTCTCTCCAAGCGGTGAGGCAGGGAGCTGGTGGAGGCGTTTTGGCTGGGATATATCTGTGGAGGGGCTGTGTCCTTGCCCTGCCATCTGTGGCAGGGAGGACCCAGTTGGCAGCCTTACTGGGGCCCGGAGCTGATGCACAGGTGACATGGAGCTCTCCAGTCTCTAGTTTCAGAGAGGCAAACACTTTCTGTTAAATGAATTTCAGATCAAGGTAACTGTTTTTATCAGAACCATTCCACCTATTCCTGGGGCCAACCACAGTCCTATGAGACACCTACACAGCAGTGTTAGTCAGAAGTTATATTTCTTCAGTTCCACTTGTATTTTTTGTTGGTTATTTTGTGCTAGTTTTGTATTTCTCCTGATGATCCCATCATTCTGCTCTTCCATCTCCTTCTGTAGTCTGCATTCTGGTTTGTGATTAGAAGCTGTGTGTGTCTAAGATATTCAAAACATTTAACTATGTTGAACAGGTAAACATAGGATGCTGAAAGGCAACATCATGCTTTGATTTTGAAACCTTTGCCCCAGTACCCTGCCCCTGTCAGTCACCAACTGGCCTTCTCATTCCAAATACCCGGGCATGCCCAGCTGTCTCAGAGTGAGTTGTCTAGTCCTGGTAGATGTCCAAGACTGACATCTCTAGAGCTTGTAAACAGATGCCTTAATAACGTCATTCTTCACTTTATCCACAGGTGACAGAGCCACATGAGCAAAAATTACAGATAACTTAAAAATAACCCAGGTTTGTCCTGCTCTCTTGAGAACTGTGGATGAAACATGCTGTTGGTAAGCACAGTGAACTTCCATGTTACAGCAAAAGGATTCAAATGCTCAAAGGGCATCTGCAGGCACCGTGCCTGATTTGGGTACAGGATGTGTTGCAGCTCACCACAACACTCCACATGCCCTGAGCCACCCTGCTGAAGGGGACAATGGGTTAGTCCCGACCGGACACCACTCTTTGGGGGCCAGGCTGCCTCCAGGCTAGGTGGTCCGTGGTGAGTTCTGGCCAACAGTGTCACTCTGCATGTCTGTACACCCATGAGGATGAGCTGGGACACTGCTGTAAAGCAGACCTGCTGTCACTAAGGCAAACAAAACAGCTCTTGCACGCAGATGGGCTAAAAGAGTACAAAATGCTCCAACAGAGCTCTCTGGAGCAGCTCCAGCTACTGACAGTGGGTTTATTACACCAGACTGGGCTCAGACCAAACAGTGGGCGGCCACATTCGTCATCTTGTCTACTTACTGTCCCTGGCTACCTTGCTGACCTGTGTGCAGGAGAGAAAAAGCAGTGCAGTGCAGGCAGGGCAGCTTGGATTTATTGAATCTCTGCCTTGGCTTTTTCAGGTGCTAAAGATGTACAGCACAGTCAGGTATTTTAGACAGCAAGGGGAGTAAGGGGAAGTTGAGAGTCCTGGAGAGCTTGTTCAGAGCTCTGCCTTCACCACCATTCCCCTGAGAAGCCAGGCAAAGTTGCTGATTTAGATTTTGCACGGGGAACATTCACAGCCTTCCAGACTGAGATGTCAAACCTGAAAGCCGTGCTTCCCTGGAGGGCAGCAGAGGAGACGCGTCCAGGGGGAAACCTGGACTGCTTCAGTTTAACTCCAGTCCTGAGACAGAAAGCTCCAGTCCCTCTTCACCTGTGTAAGGGATCTTGGCAGAGCCTGATCTGGACAAATCTGGAGGTCAAGAAACTCCCTGCCCACAAGCACAGCCCGCAACAGCAGGAGGCACAGGGGGAAAGACAGGCGAGGGGCACGCTGGAGCTGCCTGCCTTTTTGATCCTCTCACATTTCACAGCTCATACTCTCTTTCTTGTTGGTGCACAGCAAGGCCAACCTTACTGTTCCTCAATTTTTTTCTTGTTTGTGCATTTTATAAAGCTCTATTTTCACTTAAGCACCAGGTGCCCATTCAGCTGTAAGGAAATGTGAAGCTGTATCCATGCCAAAAGGTTCTGTTGAACTATAAAGAAACCAACAGGCAATGTAGAGGAGGCAGTAAAATAGCACTCTCTTGTCCCCAAAGAAGCAAAAAGAAATTTATAATTAAATTGATACTTATTTCAGCAAATAAATCAGTCTATGTTCAGTGTAAACCACATGGTTAATCAGGCACAAGATATTCCACACAAATAAGCAATCTCATCTCCTTAGGAACATAAAAGGTAGGTACAGCAAGTTTTTTAAGTCTCTCTTATATAACGACACAACATGTTCTTGAGTATTTACTGTCCACATTACAGGATACGCACTGGCAATCAGCCACTCATTCCAGGGCATAGAGGGTGCCTATGTGACATCCTTCATTTCTCCTGGGCCTGGGCTGCTCCTGAGGGCAGTCTCGGTTTCTGCTGAGGATCCTGTCAGTGGCCAGAGTCCATTCCCTGTGATGCAACTTTCCCGGTGCAGGACAGAGAGCAGATATCATTAGGCTATGGCATTTGCCATACTGACACCCCCAAACTTTGAAAGCAGTACTATTGTGCCTTCAGCCCTTCAGAGACTCTGTCTGGCAGAAGGATGTGGCCAACAAATCTGACATGGAAAGGTCCACAAGTTCCCATGTTGTTCATATGCTGCCTGGCCACTGTCACTGGGACAGAAAGGGACAGGTCTGGTTCCTGAATGCCTGTTCTGCTCGGAGCCTTGGGCTCAGCTCTGGGTGTCAAGGCCACATTCCTGGTTTCTACTATTCTGACCAAGAGGATGGAGTGGTCCTGTCTGACTTGTGCTCTGAAGGAGCAGAAGCAGAGCATTCTGAGAGTCAAGATGGTGCAAAATGATCCTGCAGTGTGCTCTGTCTAATGGCAGTCACGAGGAGGAACAGAGTAGCAGCTCTGGAGAAATAGAGCAAGGAACCGAAGGCCAAGGGCAATGCCCAAGGGTGCAGTTCCTGTGACCTGTGTGGAACTTTTCTGCTTTACGGTGAACAGAAACCCTGCCTGAGTGGCAACTGAGTGTTACTAGAAGTTCTAGTAAAATCTCATTCATCTGAAGAATGGCTGAGGGAGCATTGCTGGCTTTCATGGCTGGAGCTTCTGAATCAAACTTCACCTGATCTTGGGTGGGGTTGGGTGGGATGGGAAGGAGGTGCAGTAAGACATCAAGTAAACATTTGTCCTGCTCTCTAAGGAACTTTCCAGATCCAAAGCACCCTTTTCTCTCTGGCACCTCCCAAATCATCTGCAGGTTCAGAAGACAGAACCTGTTATGATCTCCTAGTGTCTTCTTTCTCTCTCCAGCATCATTTTCTCCTTTAAGAAGGATGTTCTTTACCTGAAGCTCTCGGGTGGCTAGGCACAAATGCACGGTCAATGCATGTCCTAACGCTTTGCCCTAACGCCACAGACACTGGTGTCCTGACTTGCTAGCTAGCCAGGAGATAGTAAAGAGGTTTTTTATTAGATTTAAACAAGACATAGGTGAATGTCAAACTACCTCTATGGATGTTTCTCAATTCCCTACCGCTTCTTGTACCTACAGTAGGCCAGGACAGCCACTCAAAGGCATTCACATTCTGATTAAGCAAACAAGCCTGTCAGCAATAGCACCTCCTTTGGTCACTGGTCACGAAAGACATTGTGCAAATGAGGCATTCCCAAGCAAGACCAAGACTTTCTGGTTAATTTACTTCATATTTAGTTACTTTCTTAGAACAGGATTATTGCCCACATGGTCAATAGCTAACCAGGAAGCAAACTTACATAATCAACCTTGTTTGACAATGTTTTTGAACATTGCCTTTTCATGCATGCCTTTGGCAATTAACCCACACTTAGGGGGTGGAGATGCTACCTCAAGTCACTATGGTGCCCTGATTCACTGTAAGGTACAGCATGTCCCTCCTAGCTCTGGGCCTGCATGCCATCTGCCTACAAGCTAGAGAAGGGCTGGGGAGGGGTTAAGCACTGTCCTGTGGGGCAGTTAAGTATAGAATGAAACAGGGCTGTTTTTCCAAAATGCAGACTTACCCTAAAGGACACAAAAAAGAATACTGAGTCATCTAAAACCTGTTCAGTCGCTGGCATCAGACACCTACACTATATGAAAATAGAAATGAATGAAACCATGAAAATAGTTCTTTGTCTATTTTTATTGATTTGGGTCATCTAGGCACAAAGTCCTTTTGACTCTTGGCAAGTGCTTGATCTCCCCAGA
The DNA here is from genome assembly GCA_013398735.1 of Nothocercus julius. Lineage (NCBI taxonomy): Eukaryota > Metazoa > Chordata > Aves > Tinamiformes > Tinamidae > Nothocercus > Nothocercus julius. The sequence goes on along the minus strand of VZSV01000193.1, from coordinate 1,367,613 downwards.
TTCCCTTGTAATTCTCATAAAGACCTGTATCAAGTTCCTTAGAGAAAAATGTTGGTAGAAAACCAGTGTTTTCTTGTTAATATTATTGCACACCTAATATAATTGGTGAGGGTCTGCATATTTTAGAATGAGCTTTGTGTTTCCAAGCAAACTGAGATACATAGTGGCGATAAGCAGACAAAAATTGTGGTGACTCTGTATCAAGATAAACAAGTAATGAATAAAAGAGAAGGACAAAAACAAAAGTGATTTTCTTCTTTCATTAACTGAAACAATGGCACTTCAGAAGGAAAATTAAATTTTGAAACTACCTGTGAGGGTGGCTGCACGTCTCAGTGGATTGGCTGTGCTCCGGGGAGTCCGCCCCTTTGATTTAGAGGTGGTGATCTGACCAGGGTGGACAGCCTCTGCCAGCAAAGCTCACTGGGGGTCTGTTTAACCAGCACTCCCTGCCAGTCACAGAAGGAGAAAGCGAGGCTGGGGTTTCCATCCTCTAGGGAATCTTTCATCTCTGTTTGGATAGCTTGTTTAGATGGCATACAGGGACTCTTGAGGCCACATCCAGGGCTGCCAGCCTGTCCCTGCCTTTATGCAGCCTCAGAGTTTTCAAAGCTCTCCTATAATACCCCTACAAAAAAATCTCATTTCATTCAGATTTCATCACTGTTCCTCTACTGTTCTGTCAATGTTGCAAACAGGGAGTGCCAAGCAACAAGTTCAAACAGTCAGGCAGGGCTGTGTAGCCACATTACACCTGCCTCTCTTGCACATGCAAACACGTGAGGATGGGCAAGGGCATGGCAGCTCTCTGTGCGGTTAGCACACTGTACAGGCAGGAAGCAGCTTGTTGCTCTTCATGCCATCCTAGTATCTAGAAGTATAAAATCAAGTAGGAGAGCCTCTAAATTCAAAATATACACACACACTGGACACAACTGAAGCTTCTATTTTAACTTAAAGCTATTCATCTTCCTGATGGTAAATACCTTCCCAGTCCAAGACTGAAGGGACCACCATGGCGAGGCATGTGGGCTGGGTCTCCTGCAGACACCTCACCAGAAGTGAGGGACCATAACCACGAGCACTGATGTGTGCACGCGAGCTGCTCGGCAGCAAGGCTGTGTGTGACACCTTCCCCATCTCCTGATGGCGCAGAGCTGTGCTGAGTAAGCAGCTGGCTGCAGTTGGAGACTCATCGCAAAGTTCAGCTGATTAAACAGGAACTGATGCCAGTGAGGGGTTATGAGAGTGGCTCATTTTTTAGAAAGTACTCCAGTATGACTGGGGACCTTGGACTTAGATAGGCAGGTGGAACATAAGATTGACGCCTTCTATAGTTAAATATCACCTACCATCTTAGTTCTGTTTTCATGCAGGTAAAACTGTGTTTCAGCAGTAGACAAGGAGACTTTATCTTGTTGGCCCTACAAGTGCCACAGGTTTGCCAGGAGCTGACCTTGCTGTACTGTTGTCAGTTGTGATACCGTTTACCAACTCAGCAATGCTAGTTTATCACATAGAGCTGTTTATTTCTTAAGTGCCAGATTTCAGAAATAGGACAATCTAGTTGTTCTCCAAGGAAATGTTACTGTATCTTGAACAGAGGATGGCAGGAGTAACCTTAGCCGGTGCTTGTAGTGTCTCCTGAAGCTGCAAGCACTGCATAGAGCAAGAGCTAAAGCCTCTAGCCTTCACCTGCTAATGGGTTTTGTTACAGAATGGAAACTCACCTAGAACAAATGTGAACCTTTTCTGATTTGTGGTAAGCTGTGTGGCCTTGCAGAAGTTTTAATGTGAGTGTGAGACTGAAATGACTACGGTCACCAGAGCTCTGTGGAGTGTCAGAATTCACAGCAGACCTCTGAGACGTGTAACCTGGCTGGATCTCACTGCATGAAGAAAAATTGTGAAATACCAAGAATCACTGTTTTCTTGAAGCATTCTTTCCTAAAGGGAGGGCCCCTTGAAAGCAGAGCCAGCCCAGAACAAAGAGTTTGTTTTACGCACAGGAACTGTTTGTTTCCTTTTCCTGAACCGGAGGCTTCTTCAGGTCAGTGGTAGTGGAATGTCGTAGTCATGTTTTAAAAGATCCCTACTTATATGTAGGACTGGGAGATTTCCTTTCTTTATTTTTCTTCCTTCCTTCCTTCCTTCCTTCCTTCCTTCCTTCCTTCCTTCCTTCCTTCCTTCCTTCCTTCCTTCCTTCCTTCCTTTTCTGGGAAATCCTTCATCCAAAAAAATGTAATTTTTTTCATTTTCATGAATCCGGGTTGGGAGGGAGTTGTAAAGGACACATATCTACCACTTTCCCTGTTCTGATGATTTCCCTTCGACATATGGTTTTGGCCATAGTCTGAAACCAGCTGATGGGCTACTAGACTGGGGCTCTGATCCCAATGTGGGGTTACCGGGTTATTTGTCAACCAGTTTCATCTGAGAAAATATCCATGTTGGAGTAAAAAAAATCAGAAGGAAATAGCACTGCAGGATTTGTGCCTCTTTTCTCAGCAGTGCAATGTTTTGGGGCTTCATCCAAAACACAGGAAACATGGATCCAGTTTCCTCTAATGCCTGAGAGGATGTTCACTCTTGAAAAAAACCTGCCCTATCTGCCCTGCTGGAGCAAGTTTAGTGGTTCAGACTCATGCACAGCGTTGAACTCTCACTGCTCGCTGAGCAGCTGGCACACAGGAGCAACTGCTTTACTTTGCACTTGCGAAGGGCTGAAACATACAACAAAATGTACTGCCACAATTTCTCTTGTTTTGGGGTTGGTATTTACTCTATTTGCATTTATCAAACTTGTCTAAGATGGGAAAAACACTTTAAGTCAAATAAATATTTTATTGAAGTCTTAAAGTTTAAAACATTTTTTCTTTCCTTTTTATTAAAATGAGTAACAAGAACTTATTTTTTTGATTCAAGATAAACTTTTTTTTCAAACATGGTTCTGGTTCAGATGTTGAATCAAAGCAAAATATAGTCTGCTTTTGGTTATTCAGAGCTAGTTGCACTTGTGCAAGTGGGTTGCCTGGTAGCAGGAAGCTACTACAGAGCTCTGTACTGTTTCCATCATGGTAGCTCGAGGATGGGAAAGACAGGGTGGTGGGAGAGTGGATTGTTCTAGGAGAAGGCTCTGGCTATTTGCAGCTCCTTCCAGCTCCAGAAAGTGAAGCATTGATGGAAAAGGAAACAACAAACCCCAGACATGAGGTAGCAGTATCTGAAACTCTGGGAACTGTAGGAATACAAGGACATGTTTGTGTTCAACAGCCTCAAGCAGGAGCAAGTTCTATCTGATTTCTCTAAAGGGAAGTAGGAGCACTAGTATCTGAATTAGCTACTTGTCATCAGGAAGATCCACCATCCTTACAGACCGTGTAATGCAGCTTGAGAGAGAGATGCAGCACTCTCTCCTGCAGGAATCCTGCAGGATGCAGGAGTTTCAACCATGGATGTGCTTTGCCAATCTTTCCAGGCTCCTCCATTTACAGCTAGCTGCCAGCAGCCACTCTGTCAGTTAGGGGACAAGAGAACCATTTATGCTACTATAGCCTGATTTTATGCTTCTGGAGACTCGGAATCAGGGGGCAGGAGTGGGTCAGTCCTCTTTTCTAATGTCTCTGTAACAGTCCAATCACTATCAGCTACAACTGTCTTGGTCGTGTTTCCTTCAGAGTGTCTTCTCATTGCTGTCAAATGTTGGATTGCTGTGACCTCCCATATTTTCATCTATTGATATAGCAACAGAATCTGAGAAGAAAGTTTCATTCAGAGGTGGCCAGGCTGAGTCCTTTTCTAACATTTGTTGCAGCCTCTTGTAATGGCTCTTCGAATAGTACCTGAAGGTCTTTTTCAGCAGCAGCCATAGGGCTCTGTTCTCAATGACAGCTTCCTGTGAAAGCAAGAGCAGATGAAAGATTTTAGGCCACCCAAAAAGCAGCTTTTCCTCTTCACTGTCAGGACATATACAGGGAAAGTACTGAAGAGGCAGATCTCCCACCATGTCCTGCTCATCCAGAGTTCTCCACTGGAAAGGAAGGACTGGTTCCTCCTGACAGCTTGCAGGATTTGAGTAGAAAACACTAAATACTTCACGTATTTTCCTGGCCTGGGGAAGGGCCTGTTACCTCCTGTTCACCATTGGAAAGAAAAGGTGGTTCGGGACATGCTTACTGATATCTGGTCATTCTGATGTGAGGCTTTGAGGGGAGGGGGAGACTTTGAAGAGAGAGGGGAAGGATAAGGCAATGGCTCCTGTTCTACAAAATATTTCCAGGCTGTACTGAGAAAGTTGGAAAGAGGGTGAGACCTGACCCTTTCTTCTCAACAAATAATGCTGACAGGTATGTTCAAAGCAACTCACTCACCTCGGTTATGAAGGACACAGCAAGTGTGACTGCAAGCATTATCACCATGAAGACCCGCCATGTGGTGGGAGTGCAGACAAGCTGTGAAGAAGGCAGAAGTGGTACTTCAGTGGATGTATGAACTGGGTATGGGTGGGAGCAGACAACATCAGAAGCCAAAATCCTGCACTGTGTTCATTGCTGAAAAGCTAATGTCGTCTTTGGGAATTACTGAGGAAGGAGCATTTAAACTTATAATGCAACAGAGAAAACCGTACTCCAGAACTACAACAGAAAAAACTAAATGATTTATCTCTTCCTAAAATAAGAAATAGGCCTGAGTTTTTCAACTCTAAATCCAGCTCCAGCTTTCCGTAGCTGGGACACTGGCTTTCTAGAAATAGCTCAACTGATTTCAGAGACACAGTTCAGATCCAAAATTTGGATCAGCAGTTTCTCCAGGCTAGGCTACTTCAGACTTTTGTCTTTTTGCCACTGCCTCATTTTCTCTTCCCAACAAATCCAGTGCATTCTCTCCAGCCAGACCGGGAGTTCTGCAGTTCTTTCCAAAGCGTTTTAGTCCCTCAGAGATGCGGTGTTGACAATGTCCCTTGTCACCACAGTCCACGATAGGACTAATAGGACTATGCCTGCCTGAAAGTGCCATCTCGTGGCTGAGTCCATTAACTGTGCCTTCCTGTGGAGCTTCTGTTCTGGGAGGTGTTACAAAGTGAGGCATCCATAGCTAGGTTGCTTGGCAATTAAGATCCAAGTCTGTTCTCCTGGCCTATCTATCTGTTTCTACATTTCATTATTCCCATTTCTAAGCCCTCTTTCCAACACTTACACAAAGATACAGGACTTTAAGCAGCATCATGCCCGGTACTTGTTACTCAGAGCCAAGTGTTCTGATTAAAAATTTGCTAACAAAATATTTGTGTGTTTTGTTTTGTTTCTGTGATGCTTACTGCAAAGCTATACAGGAATCACATGGAAGAGGTTAACATTTTCTTTCCAATTTCTAGTGTACTCATGTTGGGTTTACTAATAAGCCTGTCCCGTGGTTGACATAGCTCTCCATGGTATCTACCCTGGGATGCATTTGTACATGGCAACTCCCAACTTGCCTTCTGTCAGGGTCTTCATATCGTTGAAGACAGATGCTTTGTTCCCATGACAATCTCACTAGCCTTTCAGCCCAACTGTTCTAAATCCAAATGATGCTTTAGGAACCTGTGGGCTCCATCCAGATCTGAAATCTAGACAGGGTGCCTGAAAATGTGAGAAACTGAGAACGAAAAGCTGCAGTGAGTACCGATTGGCAGAATTTCTTCATGTATTTTGCCTGCAGAGCAAGTACAGCCTGAGAAACAGAATAACATAGTACTTCAGCTTAACTTGAAGGGCCTAGCAGCTTTCTTCTGCTGGCCTCACTACTAAAGACCAAGCCACCAACATATCAAAGATGGTAAGTTCACCATTGTGGACTTCTGTTTGATGGCCAAAGCACTGAAACATTCAAACTGAGGTCCTTGAATAGACAGCTGGGTGTCAGGATGCACCCTAGTTTGTTCAATATGGGATGCACCCAGACCTTAGTTTGTTCTATATCCTCCTAATAGTTGTGCAGCTAGCATATTTCCAGAAAGTTCTTCATTCTCATAATCTAAAATCCGCTTTTTGACCTGTCTGTAGAAATGCTGTATATCCCTGCTAAAGTCTATGCCTTGTGCTAAAAACAGTCCTAGTGCACTTATAGTGGGTTGACAGTAATATGAAAACCTGCCCTGGAACAGTACTTACGTCCATCTTTGAGTAGAGACCATCAATATCAGCAAACACCAAGAAGAGGCAAATACCCAGCTGCACTATGAGCACCAGTACAAATACATCTGAAGGGACAAGAGGAAGCAAATGAAACCCTGGATTTACAAGCATTCTCAGCTGTTTGCCTTCGCTAAAGAGGAATGTAGACACCATTTTCTGTGTGAAATATTATGCATCTCTGGGTGTTTAATGGAGATTCTGGCCATAAAATTATGGACAAGAGCAAAACGACTAAATCTCAATCTAGCTCTTCTTTACTTAAGATGTATCGTTCGGGCTCTCTTTAATAATATGACACTTCTGTCAGTCAACAGCACCTGCCTGCTGCTTATTAGCAGTTTTTATTTTTCTTTTTCAGAAATCCAAATGCCAGGGCCAAACTTGCAGCAGTGCAGAACCACTGGGCTTGACACTGAAGCATCAGTCCAGCTCAAAGAGGTGCTGATCACAGGATGCAAATGAGACTGACACTTCAGAAAAGGTTGCCATTAGGCAACAAAGTAGAGATTTAGGAATGTTATATTGGGCTCCTGCTGTTTGAGCTGATATCAGTTTGGTCAAGTTTTAGTTTTTCTCTAGTGACCTGGTCTCCTGAGCTGAGTGTGCCACAGGTTTCTTCCCATACTTACAGTTTGTGTAGACAGGCTTCCTGAAAGGTTTTCCTTTGGAAAAAACTAGTGCTACGATGAGGCAGTTGATGGTACTTAGCAGCCACACTGTGGTGTTTTCATAGCTCTTATAGCCATTGTCCACTTCCCTCAGGTCTCCATCTCTCATCCCGTGGAAGTCAAGGCTGGAAATAGTGGAAGAATTCTCTGTGTAGCTGTCATTTCCTGAGAGGCAGGCACTGTAAAAAAAAAAAAAAGTCACCTGATCAGCAAATGATCACTGCCTGGTTATTTCCCCCTCTACTATCACCATCATGAATCCTCATACTTCCCATGCTATCACAAGGATCTGGGTTATTACTAGTGCCCTCAGTTTCACCCACTGGGTTGAATTTGCTGAACTTGGCAATCAAATGCTCCCCTGCAATCAAATGCTCCTCTTTATGCTCTGCAGAAAGATTCTCACTACAAGTACTGTGCTGCACAGCAGACTTTCCAGAGAAGCTGGGACCTGAAAACATCACCATTTACTTAGCATGCTATGGGAGAATACAGAGTCTGCCTGCAGATGCTGAGGAGCACCATGGTCAAGGTGATGAACAGTATCATGCAGACCTGCCCCACTGCATCTGCCTGGGTCCCCCATAATCCCAAGAATGGGACTTACCTGTGTATATTGGTCTTGGAATACCAGGGCTGCTTCTGGACGACAACAAACCCTAGAATTTGCAGGCTGAGGCTGAAGAGGATGTTAAGTATGACGGAGAGCAGCAACGGGGGTGAGATGAGCTGGCTAGGAGGCCTGTAGGGAACCAGCTTTGGATAGGCATCTGTGAAACTCACTGAAACATGCACAGACATGCTTACTAGTGTGCCCAAAATACCAGCAGTGATGCTGTCTATTATTGACTGCTATTAATGGCCAGTTCTTTTCAGTCTACAAGGTTCACTGTACCAATACCAATACTATTTCAATTACAAATTATAGTTATTTTCTCATCAAATCTTAGTGGCCACAGAAGAGATTAATTAATGTTACCTGACTCCTTGATTTTACTTGTCTACTGTCAGGTCCAAGGATATAAAGATATGCTCAGACTCTCCTGTTCTCTCTGTGATTTGTTGTCATCTGGTGCTTGGGATAGATTACTGTACATGTCCCATGTATTGTCCTGGTCCTGCTGGACTACTGCCTGCTTATTTGAGCTGGTTGAGGACCTAAAAGATTTCCCTCTCCGAAGTTTAAGCCCTCTCTTCTAAGGCTTCACCACATAATTCAGGCTTACTGAGCCTTTGAGTAAAGATATTATAGAGAAAGCCTTGACGCAGGGTTGCAAAATGGACTACTTATAGTAAGATATCTTTCGTCACCCAGTGCAGTGACTCACCCTTTAGGACTGATTTAATCAAGGCCTTTTCTAGTTGTCTGTGGTCCCACAGGAATGGAATAAAATTCTGTGCTTTTGATACACACTTTTCATGCCCCAGCCCTTGCCATTCCTGCTTCTAATCCTCTCCCATCCCCCTCCCCTTAATTTACTCCATCCCACCAACCTGCCTCTTTCCTTTCTGCTGCTTGTCTAGCCCTGGTCTCCTCTCTTCTTTCTCCTCATTCTTTGCTTATAATGTTCTCCTCTGAAGTGTCTGACATCTGCTACTTTTTTCCTGCCCACTCTCATATCTTTTTCCTCTTGTGCCTCCTGTCTACATGGCTTCACAGCCTGGAATGCAAGTTGGTCTCCATACAGTGCAACCTCTTTCCTTTCAGCATGGATCCTTCACCATTTTCTTGATCTGGCTTCTCAAGTCCACAGGGAAAAAAAAAAAAAAAAAGAAAAAGCCTGAATGTTCCTCTCTACTTCATTAAGTCTGTTTGTTCTCTTTCCCTCTAGAGACAACATCCCAGTTATCAACAACCTACATGCTCAGAAACTCCATTGCTAAGCATTGCCCATTTTTAATTCAGAGCTTTCTTTTTTCAAATAAGAAGCCTTCTCTGTTGAACCAATATTCCTGTAGCATGCAGTCTCTCTCTTTTCTTGTCGCTATACATAGGATTATGCATGTCTGGAGAAGTGAGAAATATTTGAGATCCGCTCTCTCACTAATACATAAGATGACTAAGGGGCTTACTTGTCACACCAATTACAGTGGTAATAGCCAGATCTTGGAATAAAAACTGGTAATTCCCAAAGGAGTTTAGTTGCTGAAAAGAGGAACACAAAGAAAAAGAAAATTACAGATCAGACATTTGCTGTGGACTTATTTATATCATTTCCAGAAGCTGTATTATTTTCATGGAGCTAATGCTCTGCTGTTTCTTCTGAAATTCCAAGAATATGCTATTCAGCAGATAAGGGGACCACATAACCCATCACCCTGCCAATATATTCATCACTATTGGGCTAGCCATGAATACTCTTATTCTGTGCATTGTTCAGGCTAACGATGCTTCCAATTCACTCAGTGTAACAGGAAAAGAATCCTATTTGAAGAGACATATCCTTTCTCAATGCTGCATGACTTCTGAATGCAAAACCCTCCTCCCGAGTTGGGCAGAAGCCATACAGAAGTGGCTCAAGGCACCCTGGGGAATCTACTTACTGTTTAATTCATGCTTTAAATGCTGAATAAATTGCAACATCATAAACTATCAAATTCTCCCTTTTCACAAGCATATGCCTTCTTCTGAACTACTGCTCTATATCCCATCTTCCCTTTTGTCTTGTTGGGACCCTAATCCCTTTGGCTGAAGTTAATAGGAAGAAGCTTTGCAGTTTTCAGATGAGGATATAGAAGGATCACATGATAGTCAAGACAGAGCGCCAGAAGAGAAGAGAGAGAAGTCAGAGTGGAAGAACTCTATTCGCTAGTTTTATCTTGGCTTTTATGCCATGTTTATCTTACAGGGATCGTCCATCCTTCTAGCCAACAAGTCCCACATACCCAGTACAGCAGAAGAACACCAAGGTACTGGATGATGCTGTACAGTGCCATGTACTTGAACATGCAGAAGGAAGTGACCAAGGCAGCACGGCCTTCCCTGTGTGAAAAGGTGAATAATTGACAGCAATTAGGTGATGGGTCTGCCTATTGCCAATACTCTGGAAATGCTATTGAAAAACAGGGCATTTGTCACAGGAGAAAAGTGCCAGTATTTTGTTGGGAAGTGAATTAAATAAAATTTGGCCCAAATGAAAGTAAAACTTTCTCTTGCAGAAATGCTGCTGCAGGCAAAAGAACTTGATTCCAGACATCCATGTTCCCAAGATTAGGATTTATTGCAGCAGGTTTTCCTGCTGACATTAATAGCGCAGGTAAAAATTACTAGGAAAAGCCCCTTGGGCCCCACAGCTGCTTGGACATTTCAACTGACATGTCCTTTACAGTCAGATACTAGGTTATCTGACTGTATGGGGAAACAGATTCATTCCAAATGCTCTCCAGTACTCATCTGCCCATTAAGCAAAATCAGGACCATGGCCTTCTTCACACTATTATCGAATACTTTGTAGAATTTACAGGAAAACCTACCAGAATAAGGAATAGTCCTATTCACTCTTACAGACTCTTTGGAAGACAGCATGCTCAGCGATTAGAGCATGGATGTTAGTTGCTAAAGCTGTTCCTAGCTTCACCCTGGCTCACAGCATTAGCTAGAGGCATTGCTCCTTTGAGCAGTATTTGGGGAAGTTCTAGAGAGAGGCACAGTGCTAAAGGAGCCAAAAGATCTAGCGCTAAAGCTGTATTTAATGAAACTTCTAGTTTTAAATAATGACTGCATGTGATTGCTGATATTCATTGCATGAAGTCTTCAAGTTTGGCACAGTCTTGATCCCCTGTGTTTTACTGAGGAAAGAACAAGTCACCTCTTGCAAAACTTAGCTAAGGAAATGGCTCAACAGATGCAATTTTGTGCTTGCATAGTATATCAAACGTTGCGCCTAATAATAGCGCACGAGGTGCTACTTTGGACTGAATTCAACTTATAGAGCAGCTTATTTTGCTATCTCTTTTGAACTTAAAATATTGATAATGATGTGGTGCTCAGCTGCAGTTGTCCTCCTGTAGTTTTGAGAAAAACAAACAAAAAAAACAAAGATTTTTCTTAGAGGAAGTTTAAAGAGGAACACTTCCAAGGCAATTTCAAGGTCAAAGAATTTTATTTTTCCCTCTGTATATACAGCCTGGCCTGGTGGGAACACTAAACGAACATTAGAGAGGAGACAGAACTGTCCCCTTGATGTAAGAGGACACAAGAATCCACACTTACCTGATTAGCTCTGGCACACATGCTATGCTGGGAGTTCGTGATGTGAAAGGTGAAGCTACAGATGCCTCCTGCTCTGACAGTGATATCCCTGCATGTGCCATTTTCAAAGCCTGAAAGGCACATTCTTCCTCAGTACTCACAAGCAAGGAAGACACAGTGACTGGTATGCAAAACTAGAACCAAACCCCTTACAACAGGATGCTTTTTGTGAACAGCAGCCCCTCCTCGTTCCCTGGCCATGCTCCACCCCTAAGTTTCCTCCAGAGGCATGAAGTTGCAGCAGACGTACAGAAGCAATAAGGGGATGGCAGCATGAGCAAAGTCCATTCCCCACAGGCCCCCAAAACCATCCACACCACCTGCAGAAGACAAGTTTAGCTGCGCCTCCTTTGCTTCATTGCAATCACAGCTTACACAGACAGCCTAGGTCCTCTGCTGCTTCTCTTGAGAGAATGCTTGGGACCTTGTGTCCCAAGGTCCCAAAGTGAAGGTGTTGCTAGAAATCACAGTGGAGAATTTAGAGAGTCTTTGGGTGTTTTTGTGAAGAAAAATGATTCAGTACTTGAGACCACGATTTGTAACTTGTCTCTGCCTGGAATAGTTTCTTCATGGTAAGGACCACACTATGGAATCAGATCTGAATCAATACTGAGCCAGTACAGCTGCTCTGTGAATAAGTACAGGCCTCCCATCTCCAGTGTGTGCTCAGTTTGGGGTACACTACTGGCATTGCATTAATTTTAAAAGTAAATACACTGGAGATTTCACTTACCCCACAGTCATTGGCTCCATCTCCACACATGCCCACAAAGTAACTAAAAAATAAATTGACCTGCAATTCAGTGTTGGGGAAGGTGAGACGTAAATAGGAGAGAATCAAAGCCCCTCTCCATGCCTCCCCTCCCCCCCCCCCCCCTTTTTTTTTAAGCTAATCTGGATGGACTGAAGCATCTCAAGTCCAGGACTATGGACTCTGGGTGCGCCTTGGCAAACAAGCAAAGTGAACAAGTGCCCCTATTTCAGGCCCAGAAAGAGAAGTAGGAGAATGATGTGAGCAAAGGAAACTCAAACTCATGGTAATGTAAGGTCTTTGCTGTGTTGCCAGACTAATGTGAGCCTTAGCATCCATCTAATGGACTTTTGGAATTTAATGGCTGTGTTAGAAGTATGTGGGTGACATTGTTAGAAGTTTTAGTTTTTGTACACTTCCAGGGTGCACAAAAGCTAGCTCATATTAGACTCATTCATCAAATACTTTTGAACATTTAGTGTTCATTATGAACTTACTCCAGTTTTTGAAACTCTTCTATAAGGCTGGATTTCTGACTGGGAGACATTCTTGCAAAAATGGTTCCATTCAGCAGGAGCTGTAAGGAGAAGAAGGAAGAGATTTTTTTTAAGCATTTGCTACAGCAGTTGCAATGATTTTGGTTATGATCTGGAATGGAAACCACCAAAAATCCATATTTCCAAACAGTAGCTTCAGACTTCAAAGCAGGAAAGATTGATAACCTAAGATAAAACTTATCTTAATTAATATTTTGTAAAAATAACCATCACAATGAGCACAAGAATATCAGCATGTCATTTGAGTTATTAAATGAACACAGATAACCAGGCAGGGAGTTATTAGAAAGGATTACACGAAACTTTAACCATTCCCTGCCATAAAACGTGCTTGAGTTGCAGGCCGGGAAATACAATGTTTTCTGCTTTTCTCCACATCCAGAAGGAGTAATGCTGTGCAACAGCCAGGGGCACAAGTGTTTTAAGTCATGTCCACGCGAAATGAGGCTTGTCTACTCCTTTCATGTACAGAAGGATTCCAGACCTTTCTCCACGCATTAACATCAGAGATCCAACCAGCCCACGGCTTGGGGAATTTAAATAGATTAGTTTTATTCACAAGTTAGAGTTCTGAGTAGATCTGGATGTCTTCACCTAATTACATAGCAAAATCCAAATCTGCTGAATGGCAAGTCTGCCTAAATTAAATAACCCAGATCTTACCTTTGGAAGTAAGTGGCTGAAATGCTGTGCTACAATTTGGTATGATTTTCCACTCATGGCAAAATGGTATTGGCCTGATCCAGCTGCCAGCCTGATTCTTCTTTCTGCCTGGCTGCAATCATCCTATAAATCAGGCAAGAGTGAGTGCTGCTCCTAGGCTGCTATGCACATTTCTCCATGGACTATAACAAAGAAAAAGATATCCCACAGGGCTGTAGGGGACCTGGATGCAAGGCCTGGTCCCTTTGCCAGGATTTGTAAAGGGATTTAAGCACATAATACCACTAATATCAGAGTGGACTGGATATCTCCTATGTCTTTTAAAACCGTGCCTTGGCATAGCTCTGTTTTAGCTCCATCGTTAAAAGTGTCAGCCTCGTGGGCCGCACAGTGAGTAAGAGGCACCAGAGAGAGCACATGGGCCTCATAACTAGGCAGGTCTTTTTGCAGGGAACGATGGTGAAGATGCTGCTCAGACTGGGCAGCAATGGCAGCCCCTCAACAGAACCAGATTCCCTACCATCTGCCTGACCCTACTACCTCTCAGAGGAGGGTCAGCTCCTTCCTACATACCCTTCAAGGAGAGAGTAACTGGTCTTTGTCCCAGTATTTGATTTGATTAATATAAATTCTTATCAAACTTAGCTTATGCTTCACTGTGTATATATAATTTCTCAACACTATCTGTTTTAATTTTGCGTGAATGGCAAAACCCTAACTCTCCACCTGCTCAAGAAGGGATGGCAGGGCAGTGCCACACATTTTGACTTCACATCTGAGAAGGGAAACCTTCTTGCAACTGGCATCAGACCATTCTAAGAGCTTGAAACAAACTTTTATGGGTTTCTGCAAAGAGGTTCTCAAGGTTAGCCTAGGCAGTTTGCAAAAATACTGTTCAGAAGATAATATCCTAGGAGGAAAACTCTAGTGGGGTACATCTTTATAAAGATCACTTTCTTTTAAAACACTGTCCTGGAAAATCACATTCTGTAGTGCAGATGGTGGTGAATGACTAGTCTGTGTTATACTAGCATAATCCCACTATTATTTAGATATTATTTAATGCCTTCCAGCTTAGCTTGTTTTCTTGTTGCGTAGCATTCCCTTGTCTTATGCTCACCAAGCTTCTGTAATCTTTAGTTTTGTTTTCTTCTAGTGGTTTCCAGGTTACAGATGCTGAAAAAGACCCAGGTGTTTTGTTTGCCTCCACAAGAACCACTGTATTGGTTGAAGAAATCATCCCAGCGTTTCTGGCAACAGTTATAGCTGTCTGAATATTATCACCTACAAAAACCAAGGGAAGTGTTATCCACATATTTCATCAATGAGGAATTGTTCAGGGGGAAAACATTAGCCATCTCCTGATTTCTGAGTTTTCATGTATACCCACAGGCACCAGTCGGATTCCAGTGTCTGTGTATAAGAAACAAAAAACTATAATTTTGGATAAAGATTAAAAGTTTGTATATGAGGTCTGTCTCAATAGTTAAATATATATATATAATTTCATTTGTCCTGAGCTTGAAGAAATTGAGCTGGATATTGTGCTCCTCTTTTATTCAGATACAGAGTATCTGTACTTACATCTGTATAGAATATCTGTAACTTAAACAGAAAAAGATTTTGTTTTATTCAATAAACTATGAGGGATTCACTGTTAAGTTGCTGCTAGTATCACTTACACTCCTCAAATGCCCTTAGTTTATTTTGGTGTAAGATGGGTGTTGAAGGAGGTGAAACACAAGAAGATCTGTGTGATTCCTGGAAAAAAAATGTCTTTGGACCATGAAAGCGCTCCTCTGCTATTTCTTCTGTCCAAATCCAAACCAGCCCTTCAAGGAAAATCTGGGATAAAAAGGGGCTGCTCATTTGTCCTGACACGTATGCTCTATGTGGCTGGTTTGTGACCACAGGATTTCATGAGGAACTACAAAAAAGGGAACGTGTGGGACATGTATTTGTGCACATCATCTGGCAATCCTAATCAAGGAGAACAGATGGACTCACTGGGCAGCACCAGAGGAACTGCAAGGCTCTGATCCATGGTGAAGGTGGGATAGGACAGATTAAAAGTGAGGTATCTGACATCTGGTGTGTTTGTCAGGGACATAAACTTGCACACGTTTCTTTACTTTAACACAGATGTTTCTTGGAATACAGTGTCTGAAAGACACATTTCTCCATGTTCCTGCCAGTGGTGGTGATGAAGCAGCAGGTTGCTTGTTCACTCATAGATGGTTGAATTCCATCATGTCTGGGTCAGTGGCCACATAAATGATCCTGACTATTTTGATACCTGTGACCATAACATTCCTGATACGTGCAGCACTGAGCTCCTCTAGGACAGGCTTTGTCTCTTTCTTCAGTCGATTCTCCATTATCAGCAGGCCCAGGAATGTCAGATCAGATTCCACCTCCTCCCTTAGAGAGAACAGACAGGCAGGTCTAATTCTTTTTTGTCCCTTTGGACTGTTTTTGCATTGAATTTGCTGATGGCTAGCTATAGCTATTAAACACCCAGTCTAATTCAGAAGAATTCAGATAATGATATAGTTCTCAATAGTCCCAAGCTGCCTGACTATTTTGGTGCTATTTCCACTTCATGGGGGTTTGTATCCAAAAGCAGTAGGAGGTGCTGGTTGTGTATGGAGAAAGTTCATTTGGTTTCTCATCCTTTTATTCTGTTCTTCCCTTATTCTGTAGGGTGAGGTTAGTACATAATCACTTTCCAGCCCATCTTTGCTTAATTACCAAACAACAAAAAAAAGCCAATTTGGAGCTATCTACTCTACAAACCAATGTGAAGCCTGACCAGTAAGCTGGACTATTTTCTATTTATGCACTTTCATTAGCGTAGCTATAGCAGGCCCAACAAGACTGATAATATTGAGTCTGAATGGGCACCCCGGCCATCCTCTGATGTTGGGCACCTGGGAGATGACTCCCCAGGTGAGAGCTGTGTGGAAAATGAAGCCCACAGCTGCAGCTAGTACAATCCTAAAAGGAATGTATCCAAGAGGAAGAACCCAAGATCATGCAGATAAAAGGTTGGGCTGAAGGAGCAGATGCACTGACTAGCAACTCAACCCCTGGCCCAGAAGGATTGGTGGAACATCCTATCTATGTGTGTAGACTGGTGAATTGTGCAAATATGGATTGGTGGAATTATAAAAATCAGGACCTGATGAAGAGTAAGCTTGCTAGCTCCTGCTCCTCAATTGCTACCACACATTAGTCAATGCCAAAAAGCTCCTGTAATTTCCTGCAGAATTCTGAAATTGCAGTGCTCTGATTTGGTAAGTTCATACCTTTTTCAGGACTATACAGAAAAGATATTAGTGAATAATATTTGCTATTCCTGACAATTGTACCTGAGCAAACAGCATGTGGGAAATCCATCTCTCTCCTTTCCTACTCTCTTTAAAGACAGAATTTAGTAGACGATTCCATCACTGAAGCATATACTAAAGAGAGTTCGGGTTGCTCCGGGGAAATGGGTTTCCTTTGAAAAGCCTGAAGGCTAAAAGCTTTTAAGCACTTATTTTAGCTACTGTAGAAAGAAGGAGGTGATGCCAAACACTACATGGCAGGCTGAGCAGCCAAGTCAGGTGACACATGAACAGTCACTGCTTTCACAGCAGGACTGACTGTGTTTGGCCTTCAGTTTTCATTTTTTCTCATGTCAATACATGTGCCATGTTATGATGGCACGCCCAACTGCAAAACATGGGACATATCGTAGACATTTGCTCACAGGACTGGGTAAGTCAGTGATACTTGATGTCAAAAAACTGCTTACGCTTTGCTTCAGTGCCACTGGCCCTTTCAGCAAGTGAAGAATCCTGTGAAAAAGCAAGTGAAACCCATCAGGACTAGGGCCTGCAGCTAGTGAACAGAAAGGACAGCAGATGCCATTAGTAGCCACAAATATTTCATAAATGATGTCTTTGGAGTATCACAGGCAAGAACTACACAGATTTGGGAAAGGGCATATGAATATGTGTGTGGGTGTTCCTAAGTGAGACTTGTCTAAAACTAGGAGAGTCGCAGAAAAGTTGGCTGACTGTTCTGTACAACAAAGCTGAACACAGATTGGATCAAGACAGCAGCAAAGGATAGCCTGCTTGCTTTGACTGGATTAGAGAACAGTTGGTGTGATGGAGTCCTCTGCTGCCTTTGCTTAATCAAGAAGCTAGAATAGCAGTGGAAGAGGCAGAAAGCCTGGATGCATCAACAGGAAGAAGTGGTGGCAGAAGTGGTGGACTGAAGTTGTACTAGAGTTATGCTAGTTCAGGGTGTGCTAGAGTTATCCTCCCCATGTTGATCAGTTGTTAAGAAATGTCCAAGGATTTTAGGTGTGGACTTTGAGCATGGGTTGATGAACTGCCCTCTACCAGTTCTCAGACAGATGAATGTCCAGATTTACATGATATTCCATTTCATTATATTCCACCATAACCATCTGCCCTACAGCCCTGCTCTTGGCAGAGGTGCTGTGGCGACTGTATTTGAGATTGAACGTGAATAAGAAGCAACCCATTGCTTACCTTGTTAAATCAAGAGAGTGCCTCTCTGCCTGTAAAGGTTTGTATGCAAGTCCAATGACCCTAAAGCCTTGTGCTGTGTAGAGCAGAAGTTTACTTTCAAAGTTCAATGGGACTGTGCAAAAGAGAAAAGACAATTCATCAGGACATTTGTCTGCATTCTAAAAAAGATAAAATAAAAGGGGAATAATCTTGGAGGCCTTGGAACAAGAAATATTCCTGTCCTGTAGAACTAGCAGACCTGCAGAAGGTATATCTACCATTTACAATAGGCCAAAGACACTAAGGAAAACTGTTGGCCCTAGCTTTACTCAATAAGAAAATCATTGCCTCTCCTGTCCCTCTGTACTTAAGATCCTAAACTGTTGTGCAAAGGCTTGAATGAAAGAGCTGTGCACTTCTAGCTCCTCTCCTGAGGCTTAGAGAGGAAATAACTTTTTTGGTGTGCACTGGCCCTCTAGACTTTTTTTTTCACATATCTATTTTGGCAGAGAATGCACATCTTGTGCAACTTGTATCTGCTCTTGTCCATCTTTGCTGAGAAGGGCTGGATAAGAGCTTGTCTTTAGATTTGTTGGAGCACAACAGAGATTCTGACTTGTCATACTGAGGTATAGTGTATTAGACCCAGAAAACATTTTTGGACCATCCATTCCATTACACCATTAAAAGTCACTTATACTTATGTGTTTCTAGGAAATATTTACAAATGTTGTTTACCTGTTTCTGCTCTACAGAACTTGGCTACTGTTTCTGGAGCTCCTTTTGTGAAGACTTCTTTTTCCCCACCAATTTCCTGAGCAATGACAGACATTCTCTGCAAGGCTGAAGAAAATGGAAACTGATGCAAAATGGTAATGCCTTCCACTGGTGCCTAGAAGAAAAGCAAGGGGATTAGTCACTGCAGCAAGGATTTTAAGCTCAATCCAAAGGATTTTAGAGCTCTCATCTGAGCCATGGTGGTAAGCTTACCCAAAATATGATTCACTTTTGCCCTTGAATATATGGGTTGATTTCTCAGAGTGGAATAGAAAGGACTGTGGATGAAGAGAGGATGAAACTGGACAGAAATGTCTAGCTTAAGCAGTAGGCAAAGCTCACTGCCAGTTTTAGCAGACTTTTTTTATATATTTTACTGAAAGAAATTCAGTAGTGAATATCTTTCTACTTTAACAAGACTCTGCCAGGTCTCACACTGGGCTTGAGAAGCAAAAAGGGATGTCTGAAAGCCCCTCCTCTGTATACATCACTAGTCATTAGCTACCATAGCCCAAACTACAGTTTCAAATGCTTTTATCACCTCCATCACTCCCTGAGTTTGGTCTGAGCCTGGAGCCGCCCGGAGAGCTGAATTTCTGATACTGACAATTATGCCAGTCAACATCCCCCTGCTCTAAGCTCTGTTTCTGATGTGAGCAGCAAATTCCTCCCGACTTCTCTCTTTAATCAGAGAGAATGAGGTGATCTCTTTGAAGGCAGTGCAAACATGAAGTGTCCTGGGTTGGAACAACCAAACATTATATTACTGAAAGGTAACACTCACACTGACAGTTTAACTTGTTCATGGATGTGTATCTTTCAAATTGCTTACACTGCTGGCTTTAGGCCCAGGTCTAAAAACTGTATTATGTGCAGATCCTTGACCTTCAGTCTGGTATGCACTGGAGCCATCTATCACCTGTGAAATGAAAGACAAAAATCTTTGTAAAAGATTTTTAGACAACAAAGTAAAAGTTTGTATTAATGTAGAAAGCACCATCCTTTGCTCTCCAAGTCTTCCATAAACCAGGTGCATTTTTTAATCATCACAACATGGCTGTGAGGAACACAAATGATGATGATGTCAAAGGCCACAAGATAAATCCTGTTTCAAATAATTTATGACTTTGCCAGATGTCTGCCTAAGGCTGAAATAGCATGGTAGTGGCCCTGGGGAAAATCATGCCCTAACTCCTGTCATTATTGGACAGCCTATTCCCTAAAACTTGGATCTTCTTACATATTTTGCAGATAGAAAAGAGACAGCTCTTCAGTACACTGTCACCCACATACTATCTAATCCTGCCCTGCATCTCTTGTCTTGCATAAGCAATGGCTTGTGGCTACACCTTCCACCAGGTAATTATAAGCTGTTTTTCTTTTGCTTATTTCAGATTTGTAGCCTGTCAGTTTTTGCAAATGATCTTTTTTTTTTTTTTTTGTACTTGATCAGGTAGTAAATAGGAACATTGATGGTGCTTTGCAGGCAATGGGACAAAGACTGAATAGAGCACTTTGTGATCTGTCATGCTGATGCTGTTAATATTAATTCATAGCAGTATGACACATGGCTTCTGTCCAAACCCTTGTGTCATCTTCAGGTTTGAGATCTTATGCCTATAAGTATCTCCACAATGACAGGGCTCTAACAAAGGTGAAAGTTCTGCATTTAGTTCAAAGCTGGCAGCAGTCTCTTACATGCTCTGTAAAATGAGTCTGCATCTGCACATGAGCGTATTCCCTGTCATCTGGCAGCTACAGTTGAAATTGATATTCTAGTAGA
>VZSV01000193.1:1323936-1346985 GCA_013398735.1 Nothocercus julius | reverse complement strand
AACAATATCTCACTAATAGCAAAAACATAAAGCAAAGCCACAAAAGTTAGAGTCTATTAAAACCCCACCCTGTGATCAGACCATGAGCATGTTTCTGGGGGCTTGTCTTCATGAGTTATTTCTCACTCACTTGTTAAAGGCTGGGAATCACATGCTCACAATTGGCATATTCTGAGTAGGCAAATTTTAAGTGCTTTGGAAGTCCATTGGGATGGAACAATGTGAGAAACAGATTACTGTTAAAAATCTTGCTGCAGGCTTGTGGAAGGACTGAGGTGTGCACCTGATACAAGTTTGAGCATCTTTGTGCATGTGCATACTTGGATTTGTAAATGGGCAAAAAACACAGGCACTGCAGGAACTGAATGGCAACCTCATGGGTAACAAGGGTTGGGGCACTGCTGCAGCTCTGAGATCTGACCTAGCACGTCTACTCATTAACTGCGTCTTTTCATGTGAAGCAGAACCTGGGGTGAGGTAACCAACTAATATCACAAATGCCGTAGTAAAAATATTGGAAATTGAAATATTTCATTAAAACAAGTGCTTGAAATTAGCAGTCCCTATATCGTTCATATACCTAGGAAGAGAACTCAGTCACTCTCCCACCAAACTTTTATGTCATTGCTTGTCAAGAAGGCTTACCACTTTCTTTCAGAGGTCAGCAAGCCCCAGAGATCCAGGCCATCTTCTGTTAAGGTTCCGGTCTAAGTTAAAATATACATTTAAATTAATTTCCTACATGCGAGTTCCAAGAAAAATAAAAATCAAGTTCATTAAGAAGTTATCATCCACAAAATGCCAGCCTAGAGAAAGGTGCTACCAGCCAATTCTTATGCTCCAAGGTAGACAGCAGTGTTCAATATTGTGTGTTCAGACAACACAAACCCATGCACATTGGGCTGATCCTTATGTTTGTAAACAATAAGCCAAATTCCTGACCAAAATCTACCCTCTCTTAATGCTAGCATTGCTCTCATCAGTAATAAGAGAGTAACCAACACATCGCAGATACTTTATCAAAGCAGATGAGGTTTAGCTGTCCACACATGTTGATCCGCTGTGGGCTGATGCAGAAGATACCCTTTTTCTTCAGTCTCCGCTGGGAATAGATGATCCCTGTTGTCAAGGCAGCTGGCAAAGCTGGAGGGACAGCAATAGTGATAACATCCAGGGCCTTCTTCACTACTTCACCTGCCTCCTCCTGATATAAAACCAGAAGCAGTTATCAGCAAGAGGATAGCAGGCACTGCCCCTTGGATCATTTAAGCACAGACCACCTCATCCCTCCTCCCCTTTGTCAGAGGTGATTTCTGATCACATGCTCATCTCCATAAGAAATTGATTATTTTGATTTAACTAAAGGCTTTGAGTCTACACTACTGCTATACAACAACCTCTAGAGCTTCCATCTTCCACGTTCTAAAATGACCGAGCTGACAGCCTCGTCCAAAGGACGTGAATTCAATCATGCCAGGCAGGCTCAGGTACCCCCTGGAAAGTCCAGCTCCCCCAAAGGCAGCACACTGCAGGCTGCCATTTTTATGGACATCCAGGCACCTGCTTGTAGGCACAGCTCTGGGCTCCATATTGGGGTAACAGATGAGACATATGTGGTTGTGCTGAAAAGCAAGATAAGACGTGCAAGCTAATGATCCCTCCTGACCTTATGTTCTAGGAGGTGTGAAAAGAAATAGCTTTTATCTTCAGGAAGAGACACAGAAGTGCAAGTCATATTTCTAAAATCAATCTCTAATTCAGAGGCTTAGAGGTTGGTGCAAAACTGACTGCCAGTTTTGCTTACCTACTGCTTATCATGTGCAACTACGTCTTACACTGGTCTGAATCATATAGAAAAAAAATGACAACATGTGTGAACTGTTTCTGAAAGGGTTTCAGAGAATCTCCAGAGATATAAAGACCAGTATACCAGAACCCTAGGTGAATCTATAGGCTTTAATTACCCTTGTCATGCTCACTGAGGCCCCCATCCACCCCTTCCACCATGGATTCAGGAGTTCCATTTAAGCTCAGGCTTGGTCCTTCATTCCTTGCCTAAGCTGTGTTGTAGAAGTGTGAGTGTCTGGCATTGCTTCCTACTAGGACCCCCTCATATTTGTGCTATAGTCTCGTCTGGTCCTGTCTCTGGCCCCATCTCCTGCTGTTCCTGACTGGACCCTGGACCTGATTTATCAGGTTGCCTTGTCTGTGACTATTGATGGATCCTCTTACCAGCACCTGGCTTTAGTTGTCACATTTAGATGCTGTTGAATTGCACTCTGGATGATGAGAGGATTGCCTGTGCTGTGGTCACCCTAGGTTCACGGCTTGCCTTGTCTCATGGAGCAGCTGGCCCTTGCTGATCTCTAACACAATAATTCTAAATTCTACATTGAGAAATTTGATTAAAATTATACTAAAGTATTAATGAGCCCTTGATTTAAATGGTGCATTAGGGAAGAGTCAATGTAGTCTTTGCAGGGGGAATTCATGTCCCATAAACCTCTTTGAAAACTCTGGAAAAAAAACAAGGGTCACATGGGTATGTAACACGCTTAGTACGGGACCTTTGGCTTTTCAAAATCTATTGATGATGTTATTTCCCAAAAGCTCTCTAGGAAGCTATCTCTAAAGCTGGGTGATAATTAAATGAAGGCTATATTCTCTCATAAATGACTGTAGAAAGATATGAAACAAAGTTCAGGAGAAAATGGGGAGTTCTATACGACAGGAATAAACCTCAGGAGTCTGTGCTCAGGACTGTACTCCTCAAGGCTCTGTAACATGGAAGAAAGCTAGCTGAAGGGGTGAACAATAGTCTCAAAGCATGAATGCTAGGGAAACATCAAATAAAAAGCAGTTATTTGTCAAATCTCTAAAACAAAAATCTAAGGTGACTTCAGAGGATTTACCAGACAACAGGCAGTAAAATACTGCCACATAATACCTAATGAAATGGGAAATAACTCCCACAGATGTTGTAAAGGCCAAAGCATAAGTGATTTCACAAAGGTATTAAACCTAGCTCTGGGGCATAATCCAACAGTGGCTATTAAACCTAGGTGCTGCAGATAAAAAAAGCTAGCTTAGTGATTCCTTAAACTTTTATCTCCCAGAAACTAGAAGACTATACCAGGAAAGAATTGCTCTATACTTGCCCCATTTTCTATGTTCTTTCCATAGGCATCTGACATCTGCTATAGTGAGAGACAACGGACTGGGTTAGATGGGTCTTTGATATGATGAACTACAGCTTTTGGAAGCACATTAGTCTGTGTCCAGTGTAATCCATGATCCGTAATTTTTCTTGGGATGTGCAAAAAAATCGTACTAGAAC
Organism: Nothocercus julius; assembly: GCA_013398735.1. NCBI lineage: Eukaryota > Metazoa > Chordata > Aves > Tinamiformes > Tinamidae > Nothocercus > Nothocercus julius. The sequence goes on along the minus strand of VZSV01000193.1, from coordinate 1,343,648 downwards.
TCTATAAAAACTGCTTGCAAAGTGCTATACTCTCAGGATATTCTATTTCTAGGAACCAATCTACTCACCACACATATTTCCTTATCTAGTCTGTGCTCACTGATACATGCCATGGACTGAGACAGTTATTAAGGCAAGAAGAAGACTGAAAAGGACCATAAATCTTATATAAATGTAACTCTTACATAATTATTCTCAAAGAAATGTATATACAGCCACTCAAGGTTCAAGTCTTTTGATTTGGTGTGATGATGTGTCCCACGTTCTAGAAAGTAACTCACCCCACCAAGTGCAAATACACACACCGCAAAGATCATTCCAACTGTGGCAAATGCTATGAGGAGTATCAGGAACCGAAGAGCATCTCTGTACAGCTTGAAGTTCATGGGTTTAGGGTAGAGAATGGACCTCACCAGATCCCCTTTGGCTGTATTGAAACCTGGAAAGACAAACCAAAATCATTTTAAGGTGACACTATTTCCAGAAGTTCTCTATGAAAAATCGATGGCTTGGAAATGACACACAGTGGTTTAACTTAAAACAGAAGGTCTAAATCTTCCAATACAGTGCATATTTATATTTTTCTTAAGCCAGATGACAGTGTTCAATGAGAGAAACAAAGATAGGTTCTTCTTCCTGATCTTATGTTAATGGTTTCTGTAAAGATCATACCAGGGCAACTGGAACAATGCATATTAGCTCTGTCCAGCCTGATATATCACTTCTCAGGTTGACTGTTGTGAGTTTGGATTAACTCCTTTAACTTAGTGTGACTAGGCACAACAGACCTTTAAGTCAAACTCTGGTCCAGCTAGAAAAGGCGTGAAAATTGAAGCAAACTGAAGAGTTGACTGACCAGTCCGCAGCACCACAGCTTTCACGTCTCCTCTGTCATCTGCCTTGGTCTGTATGACCTCTGTTCCGCAGAAGATGACGTGTTTTTTGTAATCCTCTGCACAATATGTTCTCCAGGGCTTGATGTTATCGGCTTGTGGCAGGTGGGTCTTTGTTACTGGAATACTTTCTCCTAGGAAAAATACCTCAAATTTTAACATTAAAATTACCCTACTCATTTTCAAAAAAGTACAGTATCTGGACAGATGGCAGGAGATAGGGATTCACAAGAGAAACCAGTTTAGAGAAAAGTTACTTTTATACTGTGATGTCTTCAGAGAAAATAAGACTTTGGAGCATACCAAGCAAAGATTCAGACTATGCTGGAGAATAGCTCTCCTTTACATCTGTACTGCAGCTTCTTGTACATCCAAGAACTGAAAACACACCAAGGACTCCAAACCCTGACTATAGATAAGAAAACTTGAAGAGAACTGAACTGATGTCACATGATTCCAGGTAACTGCAACAAGTTGAACCTCATGTGCTGGGCACTACTTTATTCCCTTAGGCAGATTAAACATGACATTGCCTATTTCCTCTTCCTAAGGAAAAGAAAAGCCTTTTCCTCAGTGTCTGACAGATGGCAAATATCCTATATCAGAGCAGATACACTCAGGTAAAAAAGCAGAAATATTTTTACTGAGCATCTGAGGCTTTCTGTGGTAAGGGAGTTTCTGGAATTTTTCACTTAGATTAAATTTAAGAACCATTGGTTTCAGCTTTATTCAGAGTGAGGCCAAACTTAAAAACAAGAAACAGAACTATGAAAATCTCCTGCACTAAATATCTTGGTTTTCATTAAAGTTGCCTATCTGGTGTCTCCTTCTGTGCTATCGCATAGATGGGGTCATAACTGCCTCGAGATCTAGGAAGACATTCCAGCAAGTTGGAGCAGTTAAAGCAGCCACAGAGGAAACATTCAGAGTGAATGAAACCTGCAGTCTTAATAGACTCTATGCCCTCTGCGGTAACATCTTTGTTCCATATATGCCCCTTCTTCGCCTGTCCTATCCTTTTCTGTCCAATCTGCTTTCTTTTCTAGTTATAGAAACCCTTTCTAAATGCCTCATCCCAGCAAGGAAATAAAGCCTTTCTTAAAGGCCATCCTGTCTATTTAGATAAGCTAGGTCTAACTGCAAATCAGTCTTTGCGACAGCAAATATCCCAGAGAATCCTCTTCAGGGCTACCTATGGCCACCTACACAAAAAGCATGATATATTATAATGCCATGTGTTCTATGGCACTGGCTGAAGCTTAGGACTATGATGATGTTTTCCTGGTAAACCTGAGGGAAGAGCTGTACCTGTCAGCATACTTTCATTTACAATGCACTGTCCGCTGATCAGGATGGCGTCACATGGTAAAAGAGCTCTGCCCTCTTTCAAAACCAGCATGTCTCCAGGGACAAGAAGGTGTGATTCCAGTTCCTTAAAACCTGTAGATGACATGTGATGTAAACTTTCTGCTTCATATGTTTCTCTGCAGTAAGAGAAAAGAAATTAAAGAAACTACCCGTTGAATAGCTTTTAACTTCTTCATAATAGCTGAAAACAGACACAGGATTGCAAGTAGGACCTAAGACTACAATCTCCCGTACTGAGAAAGCTCTGGGCATGATTCAGGCTCCAGAATTCTTTCTTATCTCTCCAGGAGCCCAAGCAATAGTTATTATTCCAATGTGCTCCCCTAACTGAAGATGTTTGGATCCACACTTCTTAACCTGACTCCATCTTTTCAGTTGCATTCCAATCTGCATGGCAAAGAACAGGCTTCAAGTGCACCAGTTAGCTGGAGTTACAGCTATTGAATGGCTAACCATGCAGTAGACTTTGACAGCACTGCTTTTAGAAAATTTGCAAAGTTTTTCCTGCTAGGTTTATGATAAGACTTTGCTCATGAATGTGTCTGATGCATTACAATATACTTCTATGTCAAATTAACCCAATCTGCAGAAACTAATTAACCAGGCTGATGGGCAGAAAAAGAAATTGTTCTGGAAGGAATCTGATACTTGACATTCTCAGCTGTAAACTGAACAGCTAAAGAAATGAAATGTATATTAAGAAAAAAGTGTGCAGGAGTCACCTTCTTTATTTCTGCAGACTGTGACCATGGTGTTGTTATGAGACTCAACCAGTCTGTGCAGTTTAAGCGATTGCTATAAATTAAAGGAGAACACAGAAAAGGGTTACAATTTACTATATGATGCAATTCACACATTAACAATTACAGCTTTTTGTTAGTTGTGGTTATGAGAGCCCTCATATGAACTGGGGTCTGGCCCTGCCAGGAACTTTGCAATCATATAGAGAAAGAAACTCCCTGCCCTTAATTATGGAGAAGGTGTAACGAAAGGGTTACAAAGCAAAGCACTGGAATGGGGAAGGGAGGATGTGGTAAAGAATCACGCAGATTATTATGACTAGTAAGCCAGGCCATTGTATCTGCTACTACATAAAGTCACGAGACTAAAATTGTGAGTTACAACGCACAGTATATGTGTGTGTTGTAACATCGCAGGCTTTCCCAGATATTAGAAATAAATCCTCCTTGCAGTGAAAGGTCAGGTATCTCACCTGTCTAAGGTCATAAATAGTCAAAGCAATGGAGAGGAGAGACATGATTATGATGGCAATGGCATACTCCTTATAATCTTCAGCAAACCACAGGCACACACTGAATAGCTGGAACACGTAAAATGGATTTAAGACCTGTTTGGAGAGAGAACAATACTCAAGAGCTGTCATGTTTAAATGGCTCCCAATTGCTGGAGATGGGCTAGAATAAAAGCTCATGAATTAAGTGTCAGGGGCTTTCCCTCCTGCCTTCTAATTTTGTTAGCAGTGGCTTCAGTCTCATCAGACCGTCTCATCTCCATTTGACAGAGAGCCAAATAATTGGGCCAATAAGGACATTATCCGAGTTGTGAATGTCTCAGCCTAAGCCTTGTTTTACCCTATTCTTATAATAAATGAAAGAACTGAGAGAAGTGCAAGTTGTGAAGTGTGGGTGAGGCTTGCGCAGCACAGGCACCTGTCTGCAAAAACCCTCTACTTAAGCCAGACATAGTCAGTATTAGTCTAAAAAACATATTGGTGCTTTACACAGTGCTGTGCACAGAGCCATGAGCTCAGTGGAGGTCTTTGCACCTGAAGGCGCATGCCATCCAATGTTGTTCATTTCACCTCTGCTGTTTAAGACAGAGACCTTGGCCCTGTGGTTTCATTTCCAGTGTGGTTTCTAAAAATTCACTGACTATTGCAAGGCCAATAGAATGAGCTCTCAGGACACAGATATGAACAAACACTAAGCAGCAGTACTGGCACAGGGATGGAGGAGAGGGAACTACGGGGATGAAATTTATTTACGGTGGTTTCACAGAACAGTTTTAAACAAGGCATGAAGGGAGAATGTACTTGATAGGTGAGAAGAGAGAGGCTAGATTAGACATAGAATTTATCATATTCTAAATGCATATTCTGCCTCTCCAAGCAGCCTCAAGAATAAAAGCAGCAGAAATGCTGAATACCTCTTTGATGAGTAGTTTCCAAATAGGGCTCACTGGAACATCAATAGTGTTTGGCCCACATATCAGTCTCCTGCATGGCATAAAGAGAACATTGACAATGTCACAATAGTGACAATGGAGCACAAGAAGCTGTATCTTTCAATTGTTCTGAGAGCTCGTATTGATCCTAATCTAAAGGCTTCAAGCATCTTGCCCCAAGAAAAAGAGAAACAATTAAAAGTCTACCATGGTACTCATGTCAGAAATGACTGTATCAGTGAATGCTGCTCAGAAAAAAAGGTACAATACAGCCTTTTAGACAAATAGTTCTGTCATGCAAAAACTCCTTTGAAGTGAAAAAAAAATAAAAAAAATTCCACAACTAAATCTATATGTTCTAAACCTAAATAATTCTGCATAATTTCTCTAGGTCTTTTCATTCGATTCTTCATGCGCATCTATTTCTTTTAAATTTTTGCACAAACTAATGGGTATGGGTACAAAAAAATAAAAATCAAGGGAAGTACTCCAATTGCAGGGTATTCAGATCCCTTAAAAAAACATTTGTTGAGCACTCAGGAAGTTTTAAATTGTACCTGACATTCTGTTCATCATAAGTGAGACCAGAACCAAATTTGGAATGTATTGCTGAACACGTGTGGTGATCTTCCAGGGCTCTAAAATATAAACGGAGTGTTTTCCTTAGGAAGTTTATCCCAAAGCATCTTGATTTCCTTAGAAACTTGCATTACCCATGCAATGAACTCACCCAACTTTCTGGAACTGTTTTACAGAGATATTCCAGACATACCGGATTTTTTGCACTTGGATACTTTTCACCTAAAAAGCAAAACAGAGGCAACAACATTGGCAAAATAGCAAACAAAAATACTCCCAGGTCAGCTCATAGGTCTCAGATATGCTAGAAAGCCAGGCATCCTCACTGGCAGAGCGCAAATAAAGCAAAAGGGTGGGGGGGGGTAAGCAGGTTGCATTTGCTAACTCTCTAGTTTTGTAATAGCGTGGGATCCCCACCCTACTGGAGTGTTGCAGTGCCCGGGAAGTGTTGCAGATCTTTAGGTCAAGCAGTACTAAAGCAGCATTTTTCTTCCTATTCTAGGAGACTTCCTGAGTCACTGCTAATGTTAAGCCTTTGCAGAACAATATCCATGAGGATATCCATATGCTGCTGTTTATGACTAACAAAATGAGTCCATCCTGCCCCATGCAAAAATTACCTAGTCTATTAGAAATAATACTGCCTCATATCAGCTGAAGGAAGGCAAGGCTAAACACATAAGTCAGAAAGGAACCAACCCTACAGGACTCTCCCTATCTCATGCAATAGGCACTACTTTAGACCTATAAAATCTATATGCAACTTGTGCACCAACTCAGAGCAGGACTATGATCATAGTCATTAACCTGACAAGAGGTCTGTGGTTAAAATTTTATGCAAGATGAGCTGCAATATTTGCAATGCTAAAAACTGAAGTGCGAAATGAGAGGTTCAACTTATTGCGGGAACAGGTCCTTGGATATCTGTCAGGCACTACACAATGCTCTGTGGACTCAGGTGGCTTAAGAGGCAAAGAGGTTTTATAATTGATATATAAGTAGGAGCTTTTGGATTGCTAGTGAAGGATTGTATTGTTTGCTCTTGGCTTCTTTGAAATCCATTTTTTTTCTACCTAGATATTTTGACTGATATGAAACTGTAGTTCAAAGGCCCTGTTGTCTGAGGGCTATTCTGGGCTTTATATGTTACTAATTCAATCCTCTAAGAATGTTTAAATCAATCTTCACTTTCATATTGTTTAAAGTAGCTAGCACTAAACTTTCTTGTGTGCCTTATTAGGTGCCCACACAAACAGCAACAACTTTTCTCAGTTTAAGTTAGGTTTATAGTGAAAACTTCTCCTAAAAAATGCACACACATAGATTTCCTGTTCCTGTTGCACACACACAGATTCTATGAACTTGAAGTAGTGCTAAGCAAGACATATAGCCGCTCTGTCTGGTGCTTTTTCTCGCATGGGAATAATTGCATCTACTCAGTTCATCAGGGCACTTGTGAACTTCTTGGATCAATTAACCACCTGCCTTCTCCTCAGTGCCATGCTGGACTCTCCAAATGTGGAAATGGCAAAGACCAGAATACCTGTTTTGCAGGAGCAATCAGCAGCACAGGCCCTTACTCTAGCAAATGTACTTTAAAGCACAAAGCAGAGCATAAAAAACAAGAAAGCAAAATGTGCTTCAGAGACTCCTGATGAAATATCTCTGAAGATGCTGATGCAGCTCTGCCTAGGTGCTTGGCTGCTCTGTTTCCTCTGTATCAGCAGCCCAGATGAAATAAGCTCAAATCTGCACTCTTCTCTGTTTTCATGTTGCTGTTGAAGCTATGATGTAGAGCGCCTCACAGCTTCCCTTTCAACATACAAGTACCCCTACGTTCCTTGATCTCCATGTCAGAAAAGAGGTTTTGTTTCAGGGCTCAAATTCTGCATTCCAGACACATCCCAGCATCTTAGAGCTCTCCTGTTTATAATGTAGGTCTTCTGTCAAGAAGTGATGATGTTTTTTTCCCTTGGAGTGAGAGGATTTTAGAGAGTACAGTTTGATGAAATCTCTAGCTTATTTTGCCACAGCTCGCTATATTCGACAGGGGTGTCTTAGCTTGATGTGTTGTTTCACAGTTCACTTTTACCATATAAAACATAGCTGACACTTGCTATCACGTCCCAGACACTGTTAGGACAAACATGCTTACCTGTAAACTTGCCTTCATTATGGCTTGATTGAAGATTGAATCTTCCCCAACAATAGCTGGATAATCTGATCTATTTTTTATAATTGCAGACACAGAGATCCAAGTCACTTTCTTATGAGAATAAATCTGGTATTCATCCTAAACAAACATAGAAAAGAATTGTCATAATTTCCCATGCAAGCAGACAAAACTCACTGTTACCCCACAGTAAATGTTTACTGTAGGCCTTTCTAGAGCACTGCTTTAACTTTGATAAAGTGCTAACCAACACCGGCTTCCCCACACCTGTGACTGATACACTCTTTGCAGAGGTCAGAACGTCCTGGTGAAATCTGCAGAGTAGGAGCAGAGGTGTGGTGCGGTCAGAATGTGAGTAATGCAGCACAATCCCCGCAGCACAGGTCTGGTGCTTGACTGATAGGGGTGGAATGTGATCAGCCTGGGCATGCTGTGGGATAGGCAAACAGTATGGGACAGTCTGAGATGCAGTGACTATGCTGTAACGGGTGGGTAAAAAGCACATTACTCTGCACCGCAGAATGGATGTGGTTTAATACCAATACCTTTTCCATCATTCTTTAACAGCTTATCGCAACCCATGTGTTAGCACCATGGCTTTCTTCCAGTAAGCCTAGATAAGACTTTGCCACTAAAGTGAGTTCATGACCTTATAATTTTTTTATAAAAAGTATTCAACATTGGAATTGCCCAACACAAGTAGTATTGTTAATGCAGTCCTAGTGATTAGAGCAGCTACTGTAACAAATACCGTCATTTTAAGTCTGAGTCGGGAACACGGAACCACGTGCACAGAAGCCAGCTAAGGGGCTGATTTATGTAGTACATCATATTCAGTGTGTGAGAAGTTATCACCTTCACATGTGGAAAAAAGATGGATAAAAAACCTTAAAAAAACTTAACAGCATATCTATAGGACAAATGTTGATATTTTCTGCTTATTATCAGCCAGGAGAAAGCTCTACCCAGGCTGCCATTTGTGCTACATGGACATGAAGACTGAGATTACTATTCTAGAAACCTGTTGTATTCAAGCATTAACAGAACTCCAAGGATGATCTGCTTATGAAAGGAACTAATTACTAATTACTAATCAAGGTTCTTCTTTATGAAGATAAACCTACAGACTTATCATTTGCATTAGAAATGCCTATCCTTGCTTTGGCTAAATATGTCACAGGAGAGAAATAAAAGGGTGCTGATATAAGTACAGGTGGAGAAGAAGAGATTTTTTCTCAACTTCTCAATAACATTCTCTAGAACTTTTGTAACCATGTTGTCTACAATGGGTTGTTTTAATCTGGATTGTGAAGAGAGTAGTGTAGACAGTCTGGCGTTCTGTCTTTGAAAGAATGGCAGTTTTTAAAACCAGGATGCAAACCATTCTCTCAGTGCCCAGCAGTACAATAAAAGGATAACTGTCTCCAAAGACCAACTTGTGAGAAGGTAATAGAAGAGATGAACAGAAGAGATGCCCTGTGCTGACTGCTGATACTAGACAAAAAAACCTTGCCATTCATCAGGAATGAGGAGGAGTGCATAAGACATGAGAGTTAGACATATGTTTTTAATAAGAAATTATTATAGTTTTCTAGAATAAAAGCCTCCCCATTGGTGAGATTCTGCAGACATCGTCATTCTGTACCAAAAGAGCATCCCTTTGATTAATTTAAGGATTCAAAAAGGGCTTTAAGACTGTTTACATAGCTTAATTAGTTGTGCACTTTTCCTCTTAAACTCATATTTTGAGTAGAAGAACATTTACTTTCTGATATTTATGTTTAAATTGTGGACGTAGTAGACATTGAGATTCAGATTGAGATGGGAAGTGCTGTATGACACAGGTGCTCATAAGTTGAACTCAAGTGACTCAAACTTCAATAACAAAAGTGTGTTAATAGAATCTTAAATTACCATTGCAGAGATGATGATAAATTATGAATGAAGTAACAAGAAGCAGAGGAAAAATCCAAGGATCAAGTTAATGGGATTACTTGTGTCTTCATCAGTGGAAGCTATCACATTTTAGAACTGACATAATAAAAAAAAAAAAGTAGGTAAAAAAACCTTGTCATTTTCACACAGAGAACCCAAGAAGGTAATCTGAAATCATCAGATACCCACAGCATATTTTTGAATAACTTCCTGATAACAATGTAAGATATAATTCAATTCTTTTTCAGTTGCATAAAGATTCATATAAAAAGTCATTCATTTGAAAAGTATTTGTCATGGCTAATCCATTTAAAATGATACACAAGAATATGTAATTAAAAATGCAAACTGAACTGAATATTAAAAAAGGAGATTAGACCTAATACGACATATTTTTTAAAGACCTCTCCCCAGGCCTACTAGAATGTGTGTTTCTTCAATACAGAACATTTAACAGGAAAACTCATGATTTTCAAAATGAAAGCTTCTAATTCCATGCCATTGTGCTCACTTGAAAAGGACAGCTCAAATACAGTAATAGCACCTTAGCAACTGATCTGTTTTGCAATTTCACATGATGTTTATAAATCATCAAAGCAGAACAAATCAAACTTTTGTAAGTAAAACAACCCTCCCAGTTCCTGGAACATGCAGGCTCTGCTGGGCTTTTGTGTATGTTGCAGAGCTTCAGTCCAGTCCTCAGTGGACAGAAACGTCTACTAAGAAACTACTAGTAAAAAAAAAAAAAAAAAAAAAAAAAAAAAAAAAAAAAAGTTCTGAAAACATTATCTGCGTGATTACAGGCTTGTTTGACATGGGAAGGAATGATGGAAAATGAATAATACAACAAAGGCCAAGAAAACAAGCAGTCTACACTTGCCCTGTTTCTTACATTGATCCTTCACCATGTACTATTGGTCACAGCTGGGAACAGGGTGCTGAGCTAGACAAATCTTCGGTTTGGCCGAGTAAAGTTTTTCTCATATCCAAGAAATATGCTATGAAACACCGAGGTAATCCTTTCCTAGGAACACTGAAACACATCAGTCGGCAGCAATGCGGAGACAGGGATGAACCTGCACATGGCTGAGAAAGGGGTAGCAGACTTGGAAATCTGGGGATGTTGAACAAAGCAGCAACGTGTCCACTAAATTCCATGCATAAACTTGGGCAGAGAGAGGCAGGCCCACTAAGACACCCAAATGTGGAAAAAAAGGAGCTTCTAGAGAAGACCAAGCAAAGAGATAGTTTAGAATCTGGAGCAGAGGTCTGCAATGTGGCGAACACAGGAATGGCAGAAGGGAGGAGGAAGGAAAAGACAACAAAGACCACAGCTATGAAACCACAGATACTAGATATGATTTCATACCAATTTCTTTCAGTTTGTTGCTAGATGAGCTGTTGCCCTCCATTCCAATCACCTTCTTATATATAATTGGTGTTTGTGGAATACTCGAGGGTTCTTTAGATGAATGATGCCAAATGCAAGATATTATTGCAAGACATCAGCAGTGTAAGAGATTCCAGATAACTGGATTCCCTCACCTTGCAATTAACTGCATACTAGGGACTAGTTTACAGATTAAAATAGGCACTTACTGTTGTTCTAAGCAGTACAACATCTGCTTCTTCCAAGCTGCAGGGAATGCAGTTTGCCCACACATCCCATTCTGGCTTCCAGTAAAACAGCAGCAGCAGAGCCCCACAGGACAGGATGTATCCAGCAATGCACAAGGCCTTCCGGCTGCCCTGGCTTTTGTAGCCAAATATCTCCTGTAGAGCAAAAACAAGGAAAAAAGTCATACTTTCTAATAATCCACTGCTTTCAGGTAAGGTACTGTTTGGTACGGTACTAGGAGAAAACAAGTCACAGAAGTTAAACTAGGTTTTTTAGGGCTCCCAATCATAACTGAAAAAAAAAAAAAAAAGCTTTGCCTGCTTTACCTGACCCATAAGTTTGCAGGCACTTGCACAAAATCAGGACTGCTACAGTTTGAGCAGACTTCTAGAATATTTTAATGCAGTTGTAAAACTCTGCATGAGACAGTAGGACTGATTTGAAATGATATCAAAGTATACAGGTCCTAAACTCAAGGCCTTGAGTCAGGAACCCAGATTTGCCCGGTTGGCTTTTTCAGATCCCTGTGTGAGGCAGCCGAAGAATTTGTGAACACCTACTCTAGGAGGCAGAGAATTGTGCGGACCCACTGAAGCAGCTGAGAAAGTGTCTGCTTCAGAATCAGAAGCAATATTGCTGTCCTGCCATAGCAGTGAGCCTGTGCTAATGGACCTACACTTCTGTAGAGAGTCAGATATGTCTCTGCATGGTTCTGAGTGACTTTGGATGCCTGCATGAGATGGAGCTGCTTGAAATAGTTTGACACAGACATAACCTTGCAGGGTAGTTACCGCCTTTCATGACAGCTCCAGCGTGGGCCTTTCGAGTCTTGCCAATGTACTGCTGTTCTAACATCCCAAAATAATAATAATAATAAAAATAATAATTGTTAGTCATAACAACTAATTAACACTTGCAGAATGCTTTACATGTTCAGAGGGCTGAAGGAAGCCAGCTCACTGAAGACATATGAGTCTGTATTATTATTCCATTTTTGAAGGTGGAGAAATTGTTACACTGAGGCAAGGTGACTTGCCCAAAACTTCAAAGGGATGACTGTCAGCATTACAGTTTGAGAGATGTCAGGTCTTGGGACCACTGCCAAACTCCCTGTCAGTAGCACCAGCAGAATGTAGCATATAGCGAATGTACAGAGCAGATCCAGCTCTGATCTTAAATGGCAGATTGCATGGCTGCAATTACGTCAAGTGACTAGGGGAGTACGCTAACATAAGGGTTAAGATTCCTCAACCTCTTTCTTCCTAGCATACCTGCAGCTGTTGTGCAATCCCCTTCTGAAGATCACATATCTTCAGCCATAGAGATTGCAAAATTCATTCATGAGAGGATAAGAAAAGGCAATGTTATCGGAAGGATGAGTAATACGTAACTCCTGGTTCTGTGCTGGTGCCTCTGCTTGGTGTGCAACGTGCAGGCCCTACCCAGTGGTTCATCTCAGTGCCATGGCCTATCTACTCATCTTCCAAAAAGGCATCATAAGTGGTGTTCATACGGTTTCTAAAGGGAGGAAATTGGTAGCTGTGACAAAAAGTACTGCAAACTATATGTAGAAGAGGTCTGCATTGCATGGGACCTGCTAATACCACCTTGAAACACACATGCTCAGCATTTTCAAGGTTCCTATGGTCTCTGACCAGACCATAAGAAAAAGATATAAGGCAACCCTGTAGCAAACAGAATCAAGCTCATGTTGAAAGCAGGTTGGCAAAGTTGTTAATAGGTAGTTAGTGTATCAGTCATATGCTATTAGTATTCACATCCTCCTACGGAAAGGGAAAGGGAATTCCACTCACATCTGTCAGGTTCTTAACAGAAAGGTTACAAAACTGGTGCCAGCAGCAGCACACATGTTAAGATATACAATGAGGCTAGCATTGTTTGCAGCAATGGCTTACTACAAGGTACAGGTGCCTGGATCCAAGCATTACGTTTTGTCAGCATGGCATAGAAGTTCACAGGGAGACAGAGAAGCCTAAGGGAAAAACTGTTAAAAGAACGTGCCTTTGGACTTCTTCCAATACATGGCTGAACCTGGAATAACTGGAATAATCTTCTCAAATAGGGATGGGCATGAATATCAGGGTGGGGAAGCATGAGATTGGTGCTATGTGCACCTTGCTGCCATGAGTGAATCATTCCCTTAATTTCTAGCTTTTGTGTCTTACACCCAAAGTCTGATAAGTCAATAAGGCTTATTGTTAATAATATGTTAATTATTATATGTATATGCTAACATAATTAATAAAGAGGAGGGTGGGCATCAGCATGCTATCGGCATCATTTGCAATCATCTTCATCTTGCAGTGTTCTTCCCTGCTCTAAGTACACTGAGATGCTGAACAATAACCCAAGCTTGATATGACAACATAACCAAGAGGTCCACCCACCAAACAGATGTGCTTGGGGAGATAATGGCATCTTCTTTCATAATGCAATGTTGGGATTAGTCATGTGGTGCAACACATAAGTACAATTTTTGCTCTTCTTGAAATGAAGCTTCCTGCTTTATGCAAATTTTTTATTGCAGCCCCTGAAAGAGATGCAATAAAAATACGCAGCAAAACAAAAGTACATCCTGGTGCACCACGAAGCATCCATAGAACAACATGCAAACCAAACAGCAAGCTAAAAAGAAGCACAGAGCCAGAGCAGACTGTCTAGGAAACCATACACTTATGTACCAAAATATGTATGTGGGCTCTGTTTACAGCTGCTTATGTTTCAGGCCTTTGTGTGTTCAGAACAACTTCCCTTGAAAAACATTTTGATCCCATAAATCTCAAGAAGCTTCTTCACAAAACCAAACACATATCAGTATTCCTGAGATTCTTTGGCCATGAGTTTTTGGACAGAAAAAGCTGTCATAGCTGTTCAAATGGCAGAAGAGGGCCTTATTCAAAAGACTCTTACCTGTATTTGAATGCACAAGCATCCAAAAGCAGTGCCCAAGAGCATTTCACTCTCGTGGCCAGCATGTCCTTATTATTTGCGGTTGAAAAAAAAATTGCATGGAACAGGTCAGAAGTTAAATGCAAAATTTACAAAAGAGTTTGCCTGAGAAAATTGCAAACAAGTTTAAGCGCACATTTCCTTGGTGAAAAAAAAAAAAAAAAAAAATGTTATAGAGCTACCAAAGGGCAAGGAGTCTAGTGACTGGAAAACATTACACTTCTGGCAATCCAATCATCAGGTACTGTATTATGAGTAACCTGTTGCTATAACAACAGATAATAGGATTAAACTAGAAAGAGTGGTTAAGATTCACAAAGAATTTAATAACTGAATCTCATTCTTAGCAGCTGGAATCTGTTTTATTACAGGCTTGTTTCCATTCCCTCTGAAGCCAGTAGCAACATTCACAGTTGTTGCAGCAGAAACAAGATTGTGCATTTCAGTTTCTGTCTTAAGATTTGAATTTTTCAAGCTCAAATTATATAAAATTCCTGAACTATATTTCCCTCAAAATTTTAGCAGCCTAAAGGAAGCAGAGTTTCAAAGGTGCAAGAGCAGACTGGGGTTTACCAGCTGGCCAACTGTGGCTGTCCCGTCCTTTCTAACATAAGCAAACCACTGTGTACAGAGTGCCTTCTCACATTACTGGATTACTGGATCAGGATTACAAATGGTTATGAAGAGATGGGGATATTACCTCATGCTCTGAAAATAAGTTGCTCAGTCTCTATTGGGTAGTAGGAGAATGAATCTCTGGACAGGTATCCATTCCTGCAGCTCTCTCTCAAGCAAGCATGCTTCACCAACAGGAGCAGTCCCAAAGATGTGCACAAGGTCACATTTCTTAAGTCAAAATGATTGCTTCTAAATACAGGTCTCAGCTTTAGCAAGAAATGGACAGCACTGGAGAAGATCTAGAAGAATTTCTGCTCATTGGAGTTCCCAAATTGTCTCCAGTAAAATGGAGCAGTAAAATTTGGTAGTTCCACAGAAGAAAGCAGTGCTTGCCCAGAGTTCAAGTGAATTACTTGCACGCTTTCAAAATTCATGAACTATTTTCCTTTGTAAGAACAGGCACCTATGCAATGTCAGCCATTATATTATTACATCAAGTGATACAATCTTTCTGAAGACTCAAGAATTACATGTCGATAATTTGGTGCAGGTGGATTAAAAGGTGTGTTAAATATAATATAGAAAAATGCTTTAATAGCTTTAAAGAGCTACTGCAGTGTCACTGAGAAATTATTTGCCAGTGTCACTTTCTGTAGCTGACAAAAATTTAAAAGATGTGATTTTAGCAAAGAAATTATATCCACGCTCTTTAGTCATATGCATTATCTTTCTGTCCTCTATTTAGACACAGCATTACTGATCTCTTCACACCTTCTCTCACCTGCATATTGCTTTCGTTCTCATACAAGCATGTAACTAGCTATTCTCTCTCTTTACACATTGCTTTCTTCCTCATTCTCATACATTGCCTCAGACAACCGCATAGATCTCTTCATCTCTTTTGTCTCCATAACTTTTTCTTCTCTCTCTCTTTTACACGTAACACAAACAGGCATATACATACCTGCCAAATCTAGCACAAAAGATTACTGTGGTTTGAAGTATCATCTACCACTCTACTTTTTTTTTTTTTTTTCAATCATTTGTGATTTTCACACATTTGGGAATCCCAGGAATAGCCTTCCTATTTAAGAGCAGTACCATGGAGTAGATCAGATGCTTCCTGGAAATATGGGACTATTTCCAAATGCCACGTAATGCATATAAATGTATTCTTCCCTGGGAAACTCCCTGGGAAACTTCCCTGGGAAAGAAATATGGTAGCTCTGTGCTCAGAAATTCAGCTTTATATAGGCACTTAGACTGGAAAAGTGTTGCCAGTACTACAAACTGACTCAGACTACAGACTGCATTTGCTAATAATCAGTGCAAACATAACATGTGTTTTTTTATGTTCCAGGGAAAGTCAATGTCCCCTGCTCTCATCCAATTAGAGCTGACCCTAGAGAGATTCAGTTGTATCTGTCAGATGGTTAGAAACAGTGCTGTAGCCCATCCTCTAGTTCAAGCTGGACCAGCTCCACCTACATTTATAATGCTACATCAAAAATCTATCATTTCCTTCCAAGACCTTCTTGAGGCATCCCCTGTTGGAGGGGATAACCAATTAAATGCAGCAGACATATACAATTTTTTTTGAATAAAAAAATATAATCCATTCTAACTGTACATTATTGCTACAGGAACAACCTCACCTTCAAAAAGCTAAATTACAGACTGTGCATTTTATTCCAGAACACATGCCATCTGCTGCCTTAAATTCAGAAAGACCTGGGCAGATATAAAACAACTTACCATCTCATTTTCCTCTCCCTTGTTAAGCTGTGCGTGATGGCTATTGGCATCCATGAAATGACCTTCGGGAGACTTTCTAGAGCACCCTCGGGACAGATCTTCAGCGTTGTGTGCTTGAACTTCCACATTAAGGAAGTGCTCTAAGCACACACCTTCCTTATAACTCTGCTGATGCTTGAAAATTAGAGCTCCTCCCTCTTTGTGGGGTTAGCAGGTAACATTCATCCCTCCTCCCTTTGCTCCATTTTTGGGGTTTTGTGATTGAGGAGATATCCAGGATATGCAAAACTCACTCAAGGACAGTGGGGCAAATAAAAAGTTAGATCTGCTGAGTGTTTGCTAGAATATAACTCCTAATTATAACTCTGAGAGTGCATCAAATGTTGCTGGCAAGTCGCTTTCACGGGAGAGAAGAAGGGGAGAGTTTATGGAATCACTGGGTACTAGAGAGTCCGTCCAGCTGAGAAAAAAAATCAGGCACTGTTATTGTTATACTCTTAGCAACTTACCTGAACTGAGAGTCCCACAGTGACCCCCTCATACTCCACACATAGAAACCCAAGCTCTGGCATGGCAAAGTGCATTCCCAGTTTGTGGAGGTGGATTTATGCACTGTGTGTGTGTCAGGATCCAACAATGTAGGTAGGATCTGTATCCAATTTTTTTATTCATTACTAGTAATACCATCACACAAAATTTTCTGAGCTCCGTGTATAGTTTTGTGGAACCTATGGACATCAGAGCTCCCTAGTGTTGGTAGTGAGCTGGAAACAGGTCTCTCTGATCTCCAAATTAGCGCCAAAAGGAAGCAGGCAGAAAAGCAGCACTGAGGAGTTTTACCCTCCTTGTTGTTGTTGTTGTTGTTGTTGTTGTTGTTGTTGTTGTTACTGGCTGGCTTCATTTGTTTATTAGTCTTGAGATTCATTCTCCTACTTGTTATTTCTTCCTTGTTTCTGGTTGCTTTTTAAGAAGTTATGACCAATTACTGTAGGAATGAGGCCAGAAGAGGAAAAACTGTCTTCCAGAAATACATTAAAGAAATTAAAATATATTTAAGGCAACTGAGACACGTAGACCAAGAGGCATCAAACTAGCTCCTATTTATGAACACTTTACCCCATGAGGCACACATTTGTACAATTCCCAAATATCCACCAGAAGAGAGACAATCCAGTATCTATTTCCTGCAGAGAGCAGCACTGGAAGATTCAGCGAAAAGAAATGGGAAAAATGTAGAGGAGGAAATAAAATGAGGAATCCAGATTAATCAACACAAGAAAAGCTACCCATTGCTGATAATGTGAACCAGGGACTGACCGGTAAACCAGATGTACATTCGTGTGCAGCACAGAGACAATTACATCTGGAAGATGGGGATGACAAGCAGTTTGAATTGAATCTAAGCTGTTTGGTCTTGCCACCCAGCACACTTGCCCCAGGAACCCAGACTAAAGGTAGGATGTGAAAGAATATAACTATACTAAGCTGCATTAACTTGATTTGTTCCCACAAGACAGAGGGGAAACAAGGCACATTCCACACCTCAGTTTCCGTGCTACACTCTCCTTGTCTCCATGGCAACTCTGAGACTCCTATTTTATTATTTTGTTCTTCTGAGACCTAACAATATGAATTCCAATTGTTATATGGAGTATTACACCCTATTTTCAATTAAAAATAAAAACAAAGAATGCAATAAAGTCCATTCATGATAATTCTGATTATAGGAGAAGGCTGTTAAGTGCTATCTAAAAACTATAAAATGCAACAAACAACTACAAAGGTACCTTTTCCAAAGCAGGATGATTACTTTGGAAAATGACTCATCATTTTAGGAGGTGGGGGTGAGAGAGGCAGACTGCCACATACGCTTTTACTGCCCAGTCATCTTTTGGTGCTTCCACAAATGTCAGCCTTGCTGTTTGTATTGTCCGTAGTAGAGGAATAGGGCGCACTAGTGCTTCCTGGGCTGCCCTTTCGTGCAGAATAGAGGGAAGCTGCATGCAGAATTGTTCACCAAACCTGGGTCTCGAGGGAAGAATGAAGACACATCTAATCTAGTCACTGTTTATAGGGTTAGTTCAGCATCTATTAAAAAGATCTGTTTTCACAGAACACCCTTGTAGGGAGATTTGTATCTTCATAATGAAAAACAAAGGAAAAATAGATTAAAGGCATAAAACATTCACTACTTCTCTACTTTGACAAGCTGACATATATTAGTCAATATTCTAGTATAATATGTTAAGCTTGAACCAATGAAAATGGTGTTTTTTGTTCATTTTCTTAAGGACGTTCAGTTTCAATCTCATGGAGAGAATTCCTCTAAAGCTTCCTGAACATGGAAGCTTAGTTAACTGATGCCCTCTATTGTTAAAAGTAATTATTACAGATTACAGATTAGTTCATAAATTAAACCTGTTTTTCATATAATCTCCTGTGGAGTATCATAATAACTATTTTAAAAAGAAAATTGCCTGGGGAAGAGATATAAATCACAACAGTAACAGGTCAATTAAAATACAAAAGCAAAGACATGATTCAAAACAAAGACAACCCCTTAAAAGTATAAATAAATAAATAGATGCAAATGAAAGAATATCCTTGTCTCATCCCTACAATTTCAATATTAGTACTAAAAACACATGCATATTTTATGTCATCCCTGTGCAAATTATTTTGCTCTGAAAAAAAGGTGAACGTCACCCTATGCAAACAAAAGCATGACTTATAAAACACCCCAAATCATTTCTTCTCTGCTTAGGTGGAGCACGGTGCCCTGTTCTGGGTGTTGCATGGAAAGGAGTCGTGAAGCAGCTGGTGACAGTCCACAGGACAGATAAAAACAAGGAAGGATTAAGGAAATGTGATCTACAAGGAAGAAGGATCTAGGGCTGTTTAAAGAAGAGGAGGCTGAGAAGAGTTACAACAGTAATCCAACATGTAAATGCCATCTGTGAGGAAGAGGAACATAATGCTCTCCGTGTCCAGGTGCACAGGGCTAACTTGCTACAAGGAAAACTCGAATTAGGCAGGAAGGAAAAATATATATTAGCGTCTGCCAGCATGGGCATTGCTGGGAACCTCCTGTGCCAGAGCTCTTTAGGAAGAGGCCAGACCCCCACCCCCGCACTCCTGAGAAGTGACATAAGTGACACTGATGCTGCCCAAGGGCAGAGGGACAGACCCATCCCACTGCATCCTCCCGCCTCCGCCAGTCCCAGCCAGTGGCAGCCCAAGGGACCCCAAGGCCAAGGTTCCTTGCCCTGTTTCCCGGCTCTCGAGGCGATGCTGCAGGCCGCCTTGAGTCCCTGGGTAGCGCTGCAGTGAGCAGGTCCCATTTGGGAAGTTTTCACTGATTTGAGCCCTGCGAGAGGCAGAGGGAACAGCCACAGGACTCTCATCGAGGGCCAGCCCTGCCAGGGCTTGAGGGTGACCATGAAGCAGGGGGACACAAGGTCCAGCTGTGGGGGGCCATACTCCCACCCTCCATCCTATCCCTATCCTATTCCACCCCCAACACCATCCTATCCTATCCTATCCTATCCTATCCTATCCTATCCTATCCTATCCTATCCTATCCTATCCTATCCTATCCTATCCTATCCTATCCTATCCT
>VZSV01000193.1:1299295-1323411 GCA_013398735.1 Nothocercus julius | reverse complement strand
GCGCGGGCCCTGGCGGCAGCAGGAAGGGGCCGTCCCGGCGGGAGACCCCCCGCCCGCCCCGGGCCCTTCCCTGTCCCTTCCCTGCCCCTTGCACCCGGGAGGCGGAGCGGAGCCGCCCGCCTCCCACGTCCCAGCCCCAGCGAGGTTCCGCTCCGCCGCCTCCGTGCCTTCTGAAGCGGCCGCCTTACGCTCATGTTGTTTTGGGGGTGATTTTCTGCGTAATTCCCGATAGGAGCTGTGAAACTGAGTGGTTTTTAATCTTGCACCCTTTCTCTGAATGCTTGGGAGCAGTGGTAGGGATATAAGTGCTGTCTGGTAGCGACTCAGGAAGAAAAATGCTGCAGTGATTTTTTTGTTTGTATATGTTTCAAATATTATTTTGCAGTTGTAGCCATTAAACATGTTTACAACTGCAGCATTTGCCCTAGCAGAAGTGAACTTTATTTTTTTTTCAACTTTGAAAATGGTGCAATATGTATGAAGTGTAGCCGTTAGGACTTCCAGGTGGAGTGCATCTATCACAGTAATAAACATCTTGTAAGGTAAGAGTGGTTGTTAATCTCTGCAGTCTCAGGCAGTCTGGTTGCTAGAGAGTAATCAGGCAGATTTCAGTGGTAGAGCCAGCTGAGTCCAGAAGACTGGATTTGTTCTGTTAAAAACAGCTTTGTCCAGGCTTTAAATTTAGGGCGGCTGAAGCACTTCATTTAATATTACCATTCTGGCTCCCTAGTCTACCTAACAGCACTTTTCAAAGATCCTAATATGATTCTCTTGTCAGCTTTTATCAGTAGTTTATGGCAGCAGGGGAAGACTTAGACTTTTATAAAAGAGGAGCTTCATAACAGCAGACTCTTTTAAGCATTCCTTTACCCTAATAGCAATTTTTATGTGCAGAAGCAATTAGAGTGGCCTTTTAAAAGAGGAAAAAGTCTCAATTCACATAGTTTTTATTTAGCTTATATTCCATCTATATAAGTTCAATTTCTGCATAAGAAACACTCTTTTTAACAAAGGCTTTCAATAAGTGTTAATTTCAAGAAGTGTAACTTCATTCATATTTCGCATTCTGTGAATGATTTTGTATTAGCCACTCTGATACGGTGAGAAATGACTAGTACAGAAGAAATCCTTTTTCCAGATCTTTTGACTTTTCTCTAAACTAGTTACCACAAAATATGGAGACATGCATGTAACAGGAACTGAAGTAGACAGAGAGCTTTATTCCAGTTTTTAAGTGTGTTTGTTTTTTTATGGGCAGCATCGGCAAAATTCTTGTTTGACACATGGTTGAACCTTGCTTTTATTTTACCAAATATGGATCTTCAGGCTGAAATTTTTCTTCTGCATAAATCTGAACTAGTTTTTGAACCTTCATCAACCATGAGACAGCCATGTCCAGAAGTAATTTTGTCTATGAATGAGCTAAGACAAAACAATCATGTTGTCATCTTAGAACCACAGAAAATAAGAGTAAAACAAACTGAAAGATTATAATCTAGTTCCTTCTGCTCCAAGGGAGAGCTAGCAATGCCAAAAAAAAAAAAAAAAAAAATCCTGCTTATTTTGTAAAAGGAATTTTCATTTTTGTATCATTTTTGAAGTTATAAAGAATGTTAAGTTTGCAGAGGACTTTTTAAGTTAATTTTGTGCAACAGGAGAGTCAAAACTGTTAAGCCTTTTTTTACATTGCAAGTCAGTCATAGTTTCCTGTGGACTCTAGGACAAATGTATTTTGGAAAAAAAAAAGTTTAATTTGCCTTAGTTCTGTGTGGAAGTTAAATTCACTGAACAACAAGCTTGCTTAGTAAATGGTATTTAAAGTTTTCTCTCACTGCAAATTGTATACTTGTTAACGCTGTTGCAGCTTTGCAATTTTTTTTCTTGTAGCATAGAAAGGGCAGCTTGAAATTTTACATTTAGAATAATACTTTGTTTTATCTGTAACCAACTAATAGGTAATGTGAAAGGCTTCTAAAAACATTATTGAATTGAGTCATTTGTTACTTAGAGTTTTTATTTCTTTTTTTAGTGTCATCTGCCGGAGTCTAGCAAATAGCAGCTGTGGAATAAAAAGAAAATCACCACTTCAAAGCTTGCA
This sequence comes from Nothocercus julius, assembly GCA_013398735.1. Lineage (NCBI taxonomy): Eukaryota > Metazoa > Chordata > Aves > Tinamiformes > Tinamidae > Nothocercus > Nothocercus julius. Next base: position 1,321,313 of record VZSV01000193.1, on the reverse strand, counting down.
TCTCGTTTCCCGAAGTATACATCATCCCTACTATCCAAGTTCAAAATTTCAAAGACCTCCACTAAGGATCTCTCTTCAGCTGTTTTCTTCTCTTAATCGTCTTCCCATAAGGAAAACAAAACTTTTGTATGTAAAGTATGGATTCCAGTCCCACAGGAACTTTTGGCTAGCGAGACTGGCTTCGAGGCTTCTCAAACTCCGCTATATTGTATTAGGATCTGCTGTAGGTGGTGGTTATACAGCTAAGAAGGTATTTATCTCTGAAGGCTATTTTGTATGCATTTTGTTTTTGTTATGCATTTCAAAATAGTATTCTTGCATGGTTAACTAATGACAGTAAGAGTTTGAGGTGAGTGAAAAGGGAAAACATTGTTTAGAGAACTAGAATAGCTCTAAAAGGACCTAAGTAGTATATTTCATGTCTGGTGGTGGGATAATATGTTTTATGTTACTAGATGTATTATTTTCAGTAGATGTTCTTATATGTTTGTCTCTATACACTTCCTTTTCATATTAGACATACGATCAGTGGAAGGACATGATGCCTAATCTTGATGAATATAAGTGGATTGTTCCGGACTTCATTTGGGAGCTTGATGAACATATTGACTTCGGTATCACAAAAGCTAAAATGTTACTCTGTACCTACAAACTAGCACATAAGACGTAGGATCTTGATGATTCTCTCCAATGAAATAGTATTTTCGTAGCTTAGTTTAAGTGCAGTTGAGTTATTAAAGGATTTGGGTTGTATTTTGACAACATATTTGTACTAATATTTCTGCAGGAAAATAATCCTCATTTAGTATTGACATTCCATAATCTGTCCTGTAGTTTGAGAATGCATTCGATCCGCTGCGTGTATGGAGTGAATGTATTCAATTTATTCAGCCATGAGCTTTCTAACATTATTTCAGAGGAGACTTTCAGCATGAATGAGGGACTTAGTTTTGGGCATGTTTTGGTAGAAATACTTACAAATTATTTCTATCTGTATGGATGACTCTTATAAGGAAAAAAAATATGTGAATAGAGAAGTAAAAAAGTATATTTAACAGATCTAACTGGAAATGCAAAGGAAGCTACCTACCTACCAAATTATCTTGAAAACACAGAATAAAGAAACAGAAAACCTTAAATCTATTTTTCCTGAATCTTCTGGTTACAGTAGTTTTCTAGCACATGTTCTCTACTGAAAGAAATATAAAGAAACAAACATGGAGTCACATCTTATATATGCAGGGTATTAAGCAGATGTGTTTTTTTTTTTAATGTTTATGAAGGCTTCCACTATGAGTGTTATCTAGATAAATGAAGAGATTGAATAACTGAGATTTTTTTTTCTTGTTTATATTGTTAGTGCTGTTAGTGAATATTATATTTTTATAGTACTGTGAAACTAATATAATTTTCTAAAGGATTACAAAACTGGTTTATTTATGAAATTGGAAAAGTAAGCTTTCCCTAAAACTTCTGCAGAGTTACAGAAGTTATGGTGTCCTGTAATTTAGAAACACCATTCCTGAAGTAGGTGGAAATATAATGTATCAGAAATGGTGAAATGCTGTAACTAAGTTATCAGCAAGTTCAAAGTCTAGAAAAGCAGTTTGTTTTGCCTGATAACCTTTTCCAATGGTGGCTGGAGGGTGGGGAATGGGAGGAGGTGCAGGCAGAAAGAAACTTTTTTATTTCTTTGTTACAAAATCAAGAAAAGCTATATACTGAAACGCTTACTGAGTTTGACTGCCTAAGCTGTTCTTGTTAACAAAAAATATATATGTATTTATTAGTTCTTATCCTGTTTTTCTAGATAAATTTATCAAAGCCCTTCCTGATGCAGATGACCTTGCCAAACTTGTGCCTGACTTTGAGAAGATTGGAGACAGCTTCACTTCACTGAAAGGATTTTTTTCTCCTGGTGAGAACAATTTTTCAGCTTAGTTTTAATTTTGAAAATACATATTATTACAAGATGAGGTCACAGATGTGTCTCTAGACCTAAAAGAAAAAGGATCCTGAAAAATGCATGCCTTTCGTTGAATATCTCATCTGAAAATGTTTTGGATGCAGGTAAGTGTAATGTATTTTTAAAAGCAAGAGTGCTAGCAGCTAGTACAGAAAAACAAAATGTGTAACTGAATAGAAAACTAGAATTCTTGTCCAACTCTAAACAGGTAGATTGAAAGCTAGATTCTTTCAGAGAGCTGGTAGTGTCCAGCTGGAGTATGGAGAAGGTCAGATTGGCACTGAACAATGAAGTGCCATAGTTATGGTTGGATTATTAAAAAACAGTGGTTGTTAATGTTGGAAGCATGTGAAATAAATGATTTATAACTACAGTAACATATTCGTGTGGATAGAGTGGTGTTTTCCATTTGGATGCTACTACAGAAGGACCTGCTGGAAGTTTTAGCTTAGGTAGGGGATACATTTCTGGGTAAGCAGAGTAAGGAAGTCTAGGAGTTATAAACCATCCAGAAAAAAAGTGGGATGTATTTCCAATTTAGTGTGTCCATATACAGTAGGCTTAGTAGGCTAAGTTTTTTGTTTTGTTTTCTTTTTCAAATTTCAGGAGACTTATGTAATACATCCCTGATCAGACTTCTTTTTGAAAACTAGGAAGAGAGTTTTGATCTTCATATTTTACTTGTTCTTTAGTACAGCTCAATTTCACCTGAACATTCTTGTCATAGTGATTCTTCCTAATATATGTAAATATTTGCAAAAGCACATACATTTGTAGTCATGAAAGACTACATATATAAAGTTTCATAGTTGTTGCTGTAAGTGTGTTGTTGTGGAACCTTGGTTTTTTTTTTTTTTTTTTTTTTTTTTTTTCCCTGCCTTACTGGGGAATCAGAAAACACCCAAATAGGGCTAAAGTTAAATAGCGACCAGGAGTTGGCAATTGCCTGTGTATTTTGGCTGCTTGAAATTGTAATATATTATTGCCTGGGATCAAGAGATGTTACCTGTTTGTTAGCAGACTCACATGGACATAATTGCCGTTTTGGTTATGTGGTACTCCAAATGAGACAAAGATCCCTCATCTTTGTTTTGCATTTTGTTTTGTATTTATAATTTTTATTTCCCCTCTTTTGCTGATTTTTCACAGGTTACAATTTGGTTAGTGAAGTCATAGGAGCTTCTGATCTGCTTCTGTTGTTAGGTGTGTAAAAAGCCCTTTTTACTGCCCTTAACACTGCTATGCTAAGAGAGTGAGCAAACTTACAGAAGTTCCATACTGAATTACAAATACCATCCAGTTCTAAAAATACAGAGATCCTATTCTGAAAATGAATAGTTGATGTTTCTCTGCCAGTCCTTAGCAGATACCTTTTATTTCAGACTTTTTCTGAAGCTTGCTTGGAAAATCTTTGGCTTTACAATAGGAGAGAATATTCTTTTTCTCCTTGCAAAACAGGATTGGTACTGTGATCTGATATCTGATACAATATATTCATATAGATGCTTTCAGAACTTGAATAGTCTAGCTGAAGTTGCCTATTATAATAACTTGAGTCACAAACTAGATTGGTTACTCTTTTTCAGATGAGTTTTAAACTGAATTCATTTTTCTTTATATACACTAAATCTTTTGGGGTTATTTGCAACTTCAGAGATTATTGATGTTACTGTAATTAGAGGGTGAAACTTTTGTATTGATTAGTTGTATTCTGAGAAATTTTTGAGTGTATTTTGGATGTTCTAATGAGTTTCTGTAATTATGCCCTAGGCTCTTCAGGAGAAACGGCATTCAGAGCAACAGATCAGGGATATGAAAATGACAAACAGTACAAGAAGGTAAATTATTCCTTTTCAAAGATAGCAATGTCTTGACATCACAAATTTTTGTTAGAGTGCTTCGATAACTAGTTGTAGTTATTTATTCAAAGCAGCCTGAATAGAATTTATCACTGAAAATGGCTTGAGACCACATTGCTGCTTTTAATATATAAACAGTGTAGTGACAATTGGCATGTTTTGAGATACAAGGCAGTCATTAAAATCTTTCAAAATTATCTTCTCAGGACCTTGGATTATGATGAACATGTCATTCTAGGTATTTTGTGTGCATTTCTAATTATCCAAGATATGTTCTTGGTGGCACTTGAGCTTACAAGATGTTGGTTTAGGCCTTTGTTTTGAAGCTTTTTCCTCTTGCAACATCCTGTTGGCATTTTCAGGCTTGTGATTGTTATATCCAGATCTGTGCCTTGATAAAAAGCTTGTATTTCATAAGGAATCTGTCCATTTAATTTTTGCATTTAGAAGTTCTATAAAACTTTTTAAAATCATTTTCTGGAAACATTGTTACTATATTTTGATAACTGATAGTTTTTGGATTTTCTTTCTTTTCAGTAAAGAAAATGAAGTTAATTTTTTGCCCTTAGGAATAGCAGATCTCATTTTTATTAAATTGCTAAGCAGCAACTTTTGCTTATGAGACTTTTCATTTTGCCAGTGTACACTTAATTTTCTAAACCAGTTGGAACAGCAGCAATATATTCGGGGGAATTTATGTTTATTTTTGCAACTGAGAAGTTCCTAGTTTTTTGCTGAACTGCAAATGGGACTTTTACATGAAAGACTCTTCTACATGTTCAGGCATATATGCGTTTGTTCTGTGTTAATTCTGCATGTTTATGTGTAGTGAAACCTGTGCAGAGACTGCCTTTTATAGTTAATTTTTCCCTTTGGACCAGTGACAGTTTTCTACATTAGAAATACATATAGCTTTTTGCCACCCCCTTGTAAGCTGCGTCAGTAAGCTGTTATATTAGGGCTTGTTGTTTCTTGATGGATGTCTTAGCATAGATTAAAAAATACTGACTTTTGAAGAATGGTTATCTTAATTTATTTGCTAGCTTTGGTAGCTAAATTAGTTCAGTTTTGTTCTGAGTATCCCTAATATCATGAATACTTACTATTCTGTTTTTCAAAATACAGTGACCACTGCATTTTAATTTTGCCAACAGAACTTTGGTAGAGAGAGAAAATACCAGCTTGTATTAAACCAATATGTTCTACAAAATTTGGTCTGGGTTATTAATTTTTATTTTTTCCAGTTATATCAAGCATGTTATGCTTTTGAAGGGGTGTTTTGCTATCCGAATGTTCTGCTTTTTATGGTCGTATTTCAAACGCAGCACTTCTATATAGCTATCGTAGAACAATCAGTTTATTGGCAAGCAAATTATTTTCTAGGCAATTAGATCACCTTTCTTCATAGAATGCTTGTCACTTTCAATCAATTCTAGTTTAAGAATTGTGATTGCATGAGTGAATAAAATGCTGTAGTTGCAGTTCTCAGAGAAAGAGAAAATGGTTATAAAGCCAATAGTAAAATATTTACTATTTGTGCTGTAGGAATGCTTGAAGCTGTTACTGATATGGCAGTGTTTGCTTGTTAGAAAATAGCTAATTTTCTAATTGAAGGTTATCTTCAGGAAAACCTTCCTAGAGAGTTTCAGCTCCTTCTTATGTCAAGCAAATTTGGTCGTTTAGCCTAGTTTATAAAGGAAACTAAGTCATTATAACTGTGATGAAGTGGGTGAAAGTGAAAATGTGACTTAATTATTGATTTGGGGCTTGAAAGGTAGATAAACAGTTCAGTGTGTATTAGTCAAAGCTGACAGCCCAAACCTTTCTCTACTCTTGATACTGTGATAAAATATCATGACTTGGAGAATCTGATGCACTCCTGAGGATCTGGCAATACTTGAACTGCCTTTGTCAGGCAGCAGAGGGTCTTGCACTTCAGTAAGTATTAGCAGCAGTACCCGAATTCTGCAGTTCTTCAAAAGCTAAGAGGTGGAGAAGAAGAAAGAAGCTTTGATAAGGAATAGCGCATATCACTTGACTCTGATAACACTTCTGCTCTTTAGATAGCATTTCAGATAGATGTGAAAATAATGCTGTACTATGACTCTGTGTTTCAATTCTATGAAGTAGTTTGTCTAGCGTGTTTTAGCTTTCAGAAAATTCGCAACCTATTTGTGCCCTGAATTCTTGTAACTTCCTTTTTCGTATTGATGAGTTGTTGATGATTAAGTTCTTATGGGCAAAATCCCTACTAACTATTTCCCTGGAGCTTGGTTGGCTGGTGTCTGAATGGGCAGGAAAATAAAAGAAACTATGCAATCTTTGTTATTCCTTTTAGCCTCAGTCCTAAGTTAGTAATCACCACTAAGTCCTTCTCAAGCAGCTTCAGTTCCAGACTACGGAGTTCTATTTAAAATAGGTATTTTGTCATTCAGATATCATAAAAGGTCTGCCCAGTCTTGCCTGTGTTTGATGTCCATACACATACAAAAAGAAAAATTAGTTTGAGAGTAGTAATTGAATATTCTGCGAGTTTTTCTGAAGTAGCAGGCATTGAAAGGAAAAAGAAGAAACTGCATGCTGATGTAATTTGTAGGCAAAAAAAGACTGAGCTAATTACATAAATGCTCTCAAAATCCATTAAGAAAAGTTTCTGCTCCAAGTTAAGACATCTCAAGTATTGACAATAATACTACTACATAAGGAAGTTACTGCATTTTGCCTCTTTTTGATACAATTCTAATGTTGTCTAGTCGAGCAGGGTAGATATTAGTTAATACTTAAAATGCTTAAATAAAATACAAACATGAATATTTTTCTATTCTTGCAGTACTATACACATATTACACAATCAAATGACCAAATGTAAATAGTTGTTTAAAAAATGTATCTTCTTTTATCCGTTCTCTCCTGTGTGGTTTATCCTTATGTGTACATGTCTGTGTGTGTATTTTGTTAAACAGACGTATACTTTGAGCGTAGATGTGAATGTTTCACACAAAAGTTCTGTTTCAGGATTTTAATTCCTGTGATGCTTGTTTGAAACCTTTTGTTTTATTTAATGCTTGTTTGGAAAAAAAAAAAGTATAGTGTTATAGTGTATAAGTGACTTTATGTAAATAGCTTGTTAATGCTTCTATCTACGTTCTCTGGAAGAAATTAAAAAGGAAGTTCCAATGGAAGCTGGTGTAGCATCTGAACCAGTGTGGATGTTTTGAAAGGCAGCTTACTGTTGCGAGATTATTTGGAATAGAAGGAAAAAGGAAGAAAACTAAGCTTCAAAGAAATGCTGAATGAGTGAAGAAATAAACATTAAGTTTGAGGGATTTTGAAATAATCAGGAAGAACTATGATAGCAATAATTTGGTCTATAAATAAAAGGGAGATTGTCTCTTTCAAACTTAGTTTGAAGGTTATGTAGCAGGTCAAATAACATTTGATAAACAATTTTTGCTGACAGCAAGAACAGAGTAAGAACTTGCATGTTCCCAATGCAGTTGAGCATGTTAATTGTTGTGCCCGACTCTCTGCAGCATATAAAAAATACTGTTGTTGCTCAAACTTGCATGGTTAAATTTTGAAAAGCCCCTGATACTTAAGAATTTTTGGTATGAATTATTGAAATAGGATGCTGAAACCTTTTACAATATCTTAAAGCCAAGGTAGTTGAACTTTTTTAGGATTTAAGTGCAAATTTAAAGTTGAATTTTATTATAAAAAATGTAGCTAAATATTTATTGTACCTGGATTTGGAAAATGCATGGTTTTGCTAGCTATGTGCAGTCCCAGCTGGCTAGCAAGAGATCTTGCAAGTGAAATTTCCGTTTTGTTTGAACTGACCCATTCATTCCTGTTTTTCGTCTGTCTTTGTCATGCCCTTTGATTTAACTTTGTTCTCCTTATACCCCAAACTTTTCCTCTCCTTTTTATTATAAACTCATGGCAGGGCCTGCTTGGCGAACTCATTCTGTTGCAACAACAAATCCAGCAACATGAAGAAGAAGCACGCAGAGCTGCTGGCCAATATAACACGGGCTCTTCCCAGCAGAAGCGAAAGGTGATGGCTTAAGGGACAATATGTACTATATTCACATTAATCAAACACTTTAGTTTCTCATGCATTTGAGCTAGAAGAGTCTAACATTAAATTGTGGCCCAAAATATAATTATTGCAGCCAACCTTAGTACAAGTTTATAGCCCTGCTTCAGTTTAACCTAGTTGCATTTAAAGCATGGTGTTAAAAATAGGACAAGTTATTCGTATGATTCTTTTAGATATTGTATGTTCTCTACCTCTGTAAAAAGTATTTATAGTTCTTATGTTAAAAATGGATTTAAGGAAAATATTTGAATAGTCAAAACCAATCAAATCTGGTTTCTTTATTGGTTCTTGCAGCATTGTCTTGTGAGAATATAGGTGTTCACTGGCAATATTTCCCTGGAAACATTTTTTTTTTTTCTCCTTTATACTGTAAACAATCTGATAAAGACCCTAGCTGCTTAGAAGCAATATTAGACAGACATGTAAATATTGCAGTTAATAACACTCTCTACAATATATCAAGGTGTTTTAATCTACTCTGCACTGTAAAGCACAGTTTATCTTGATATACTTGACTGTTGCACATGATTTTACTTAATTTAAGCTCTAATCTTTTTATTCAGAATGTAGCAGCTGAGATGAATTGCAAATGCTCCCAAAATTGGGAAACTTTTAGTAGTCTAATTTGTTGCAACCTGTAGTTCTTAACCATGTTTCTTTGTTGGCTATTTCTGTACTCAAAGAAATCTGATTCCTCACATTTTTGAATAGTTTTGGATTTTTGCAGAACGTAATCTTATGTGCATCTGAACCTAGCTGCCCCGGAGAAAGGATGCATTGATATTGCTATCGGTGCATTCTGATCTTAGGGATAAATCTAAATGCTGTATAACAAAATATAATGGAAAGGCAATCTTTTGAGATTCATTTTTATCTCAAAAGGTGTGTGGTTTTTTTTTATTTTTTTTAATTTTTTTTATTTTTTTTTTTTTATTCCCTTTCAGTTGAGCATTTTTCTAGAAAAGGATAGGTGTCTTCAGTGGTCTGAAAGTTAACTGTTTGCTTGCTTTTTTTATGAGGGTAACTCCTTCAGGAGTTTCTGGTTTTTATACTGCATACTGAGAAGGCTGAGGTTTGCAGTTGTAGCTTGAATGTTATGATGAAGTATGTGAACATAGAAAGTTTCTTTAAAAAAAAAAAGCATACAGTATTTGATTTAAGAATGTGTCTGCATACTAAACTGATTCATAAGGGAAAGAAAAGGTGAAGCTGATATTACATTTGTTTCTGTTGGAAATTCAGCCTTGTTATCACTCTCTTTGGAGTAATTTCACAGCTTAGGAATTGCAGAATAGGTTAAAGGCTATCCCTATAAATGCCCTACTGTCCTACAATGTCAGGTATTTCATGTATTTTCCATGTTGAAAACCTAACTGTCCCTGCATATAGAAATTCTAATTAAACTAGCAAGCGTGCTGTTTGGTAAACAAGTATAGTGACAAGGAATATCTTGTTTGTCACACTAATATTTTTGCTTGAAACAAATTGAAAGGTGTGGTAAACCATTTTCTTTAACACCTTAACATGAGGGTTTAACTTAAAGATTCCAATCATTGATCGAAACTGTTACTGTCCTTGAATTAAATCATTTTGTGTCCTTTTGCATTGAATTATGCTCAATTCATTTATGCCTCCATAATTAACTTTGTTTATTTTGTAACTTAATTGACTTGCCTGACTGCCTACTAAAGAACACGATCACATGATCATTTCAATACCATTCTTTAAAGTCCCAGTGCCTCATTTACTTACAAATTTTCCATTTTAACTTAATTCTTCAGTTGTATTTCAGTTGTAAAATGAGTAATATGGAGAGAGACCAGTAACTCATCTTGCTTATAGTAACGAGAGAGCATTAAAGGCAAAAATGTATTTCTTTTCCTGTTTTACTTTTTTTTTTAAATAAATTTATGGTGGCATTGGGGAAAGAAGGAATACCCTGAACATATAAAACTTGCTGAATTGGATCAAGCAAATAATTGTTAATAAATATATGTATATATACCTATATTTAATAGATTGTGGTTTTTAGTGAACAGAAATCATAGTTTAGGCATGTAGACTCTATTAGTACCTCATAATGTGATGATAGCATTATCTTTTATTGGCTGATACACCGAAAAAAGAAGTTCATAATATTCAAATGCTCAAAATATTCAATATGATAATGGCATCTGAATGTTGAAAGCACACCAGAAGCAAATGCATATATGTCATTCTAGAGATGTTCGTTATTTCTGATATAACGTGCCTAATTGTCCTTGTTGGAACTATGTATTGCTAGGTAATTGTTTCCTTCAGGTCGATATTTTTGCTTGCTGGGTTTAACATTAGTGTACAGCACATAGGTCAAGTGCACATGAGAGCAGTCAGAGCTCATCTGTATATATGTACTTCAGAAATGCATCAAAGCTCCAGAAATATTTTCAGCAACTTCAGGAATTTGCTTATGAGCAAAGAGTGGAAAAATGTTAGCTGCTTTGAGAATCTGCACTGCATGGAAACACTTTGTTTTCCTTTTCCCCCTGTAGTTTCTCGTTTTTTCCCAATTCCCATACTTCATCATTTTCTTTGCATTTTTTTTAATTTTTCCCATATGTCTCTGAGATGTTTAAAGTATATGTATTTGTAAATGATTATTTACATATATCATACAGTTGCTACAGGCATCAAATTGTCCATATGCTAATCTCATCCTGTTTCTAATTTGCTCTTGCTATCAGTGAACTAATTAGAAGAAGTGATAAGAAAGTAAATTTGCAGTACCTCTCCTTTGCTGCTTAATGGGATAATTGGGTATAGATGAGTGTCAGGTGGGGTTGCCTCCTGCAAAGTGCATACATGATCCTTTGTAATACAATTTAGTGTCTTAATCATGTCAATTACTACGAATGTGACTTTTTTATTAATCTGTAACATTTGCAGTTAAAGTAACTAAATTGATCTGTGACTTCTAAATGATCAATGTTCTCTGCATGATAAATGATGTGCTTTTTCTGATGTGAAGCTAACTTGAGATGCAATGTTTTATAATCTTTATTTTCAAATTAAAGTTGTTACCTGTAACATTCTCTTTAGTAATTTTGATTACCATTTTTTATAAATCTGATGTTTTACCAATCAGTCTTCAGTTTGTAGCTTATAAGTATTTATATAAGAATTTGTATTGCACCATTCATGCTTTTGTGCTTGTGTTATTAAAAATGGCTTTTTTGAACATTTCTATTTTTATTTGATTAAGAATGTTTCTGCCCAATCTTTACATTTCTGCCTTGAACTTCAGAATGTTTTGTATTATAGTATCTCCTATCTTTCTTCCAATTTTCAATGCCATATAAATGATCGTAGAATAATGCTTCAAGACTATCCTACAATTTATTAAGCATGCCCATTTCAATTACAATTTGAAAAACAAATCTGCAGTAAGATTCCATTTCACCTTCCAGTAGTATTGAAGAATTGTTTGAAGGTAATTTCTGAAGCAAGAAGGTGTTTTGGTTATAGAAATTGTTCTTATTCCAAATATGAACATACAAGAACCTCAGTTTGACCTCTACGCTGCATGTAAGCCAGTGGCCATGAATCTTTGAGCACTAAACGAAATATTGCTTTTCTGTAGACCCCCTTTCCCAAATGACTTGAATGGTTAATCTTTGCATTTGCATGCACTGGAACTTAGTAATTTCTTCATGTGATCCTCCTATTGCAAATGGACCTTTTTGTCAGCATTAAATCTCAAATGCTAATTGGAGAATTTAGTTACTTTAAGATGCATGTGAAGCCAATACTCTTATGTGGAATGAAGCTTTCAGTCTGGGATGTGGTTACTTGCAGTGGATAAACTAAGCATGTGTTGGCAGTCATGATTCTTTTTCTTCGTAGGTTTCTGACAAAGAGAAAATTGACCAACTTCAAGAAGAACTTCTACGCACTCAGGTAATTTTTCTGAGTTAATGAGCGCCTTAAGCATAGCGGCTTGTGTACATCAACCTGAACTTTACTAGGAGAAAAATATCCTTAAATGTAAGATATTTAGGCAAGATTAAGTTTTTCTTAATTATTGCTGGATCACAGAGTTCTTCAGTGCAGTGGGCTGACCGTGTTTGCTCAGAGCAAAGGCCATACAAGCTGTTATTCTCTTGTTATCTGTAACTGAAAGCATATAAGAGGCTTTCAGTCTATTCAGTAAGGGAAATATGTAATCATACTTTCCCTTAATGCTTTCCTTGCCTTCAAACACTGTATATTTCTGAAAGTTAGTCTTGCCTCTGTGCAGGTATGATATTACCCTTTTTAACTTCTAAAGCATGTTAAATTAACTTTTATCATTTTACTGTTCTGTTTTGTAATTTCAGTGCTTTATATACATCTCTCTGTGAAATTTTACATGTTTAACTGGCCTATTTTGTTGCAGCAAGGAAATAAGTTTATTGCATTTTAATCTCTTAATTTAGGCAATACCGTTTCTAGTGGAGTGAAGAAACTTTTTGAGTGCGTTGGCTAATCAAATACTGGAGGACCAAAAATAGATGTAGAGATTTTTCTTCTGTTCATTAAATATATTGGATAAGGTATTCAGTTTATGGCAGAATGATATTTAAAAGAGCCCAAATTATCTTTTTTTGGTCTTATATCAAGAAAAATAATTGCAGTTTTAGTGCTAGATATGCATTTAAGCCATGCAGTGTTTATTAAACACATCTGTTTTGTGAAGTAGAAAGCAATTCTTTTAATTGTTTCTATGGTTGGACTATATGGTATGAAAACTGATGCAGGCAGGTTAAAAGCATTTCCTGTGCCTTCCCTTTTTTGATTAAAAAGGTCAATTAAACCCTCTAAGAGCCTGATGCAAGTAACACTGTTCAGATGGATGAAATTTAAAAAAAAAAAAAAAAAAAAAAGACAATTGTTGGTAGGATTTATAAAATGCCTTTTTCTTTTTTTAATCACTGCTGCTGAAAACCCAAACTGGCTGCAGTTTTGGAATCTGTCTTCTTTCTAGTTTAGTTGTCCTAATTCAAACTGCTTTGAGAGGGGGTGCTTTTGCATATGAAGTCCTGTTTTCAGTATTTCTTCGGTTGATGACCATAGAAGCTTGCTTTATTGGTTATCAGGAATAGAAGAGTTCTCTAGAGATTAACTTTGGGATCACTACTTTTCAATGTGGCATTTTAGAAAGTGCACGCCATAATTCAGGGAGCTCAGAAGTGCAATGACAGGCATGCATGTGACAGGAAAGTCCATTTGTATGTGTGTGCATTCGTTTTTATTTAAAGCTCATACTTGCTACTAGACAAGATAAAATAGTAATAAATCTCTTACCTTCTATCAAAATTACAAATAGGTGTGAGCTTGTGTCTTGTAAGAGCAAGGTCACCAAATAAGTTTTCCTATTACCTGAAGCTTGGTCTGATATTCAGTAGCTCCATTACGGCTTCCATACATGAGCTGAACAGAGGAGCGTTTCCAGCCCTCCTGGAATGTAGCTTTCATAATACTGGGCAGTAGTGTGCAGCTGCACATCCTGTTTGCGAAGGATTATTTCATCCTTTACACAATCCTTAAAGAACAAGGACTGTGTTTCCTCAGGTGTGTGGCTCATGCTTTTTAGGAGTCCTCTAGGCTTGTTATTTTACCAAAGAGGAAGAAATTGGGGTGCAGCTTGCTGCTATATACTTGAACTGGACTTTTCAGTGCAAATTGGGTATTAGTTGGGACTACTTCTTTCTGTCTCACCAATTTTTAACCTGTATCTGCATGCATTTGCACACAGAAAACTGTTTCCAGAATAAGGTTGCAGAATTATATCCATGTCTTAACTTCAGAAGGCCCCATCATAATCATTTTTTCAGTGCTAATTGAGCTGATGCAGTTGCTCCTTGAACTAAGGATGAGTAGAGAAGAAAGGGTCTCAACTGTGTATGCAAAGTTGTATTTAGGGTCTGTCATCTTGTCAATTTCAGTTTCCAGTGACATTAAATTCTACCTGACTGAGAATGTCTAGCTCCTCTTGTTTAAACATTGAATTGTGTGCCCCCAAATTTCAACACTGTGGTTTTATTAAAGCTTTTGATGTCAAGATGTGGTATTGCTGAAGAAAATATTTCTAATCGTCTTCTGTTGATGGCCTTGTATTTAAAAAAAATAAAAATAAAAATAAAAAAAAACAGTGATTATGCAGGTTTCTATAGTTTTTAAAGACTTGCCTGAAGAGCAGTGTATTTTCATTGGTAAAAACCTTGCTCATGTGAGTCTATTTCCGTATTTAAAAAAGTATTTGTACCACTGTTTTGAAGCTCAAATACCAACGAATGCTGGAGCGATTAGAGAAGGAGAACAAAGAATTAAGAAAATTGGTACTGCAAAGAGATGACAAGGGAATTCATCAGAGGAAGTTAAAGGTATTTTTGTTTTGCGCATCAGTGTAGAAATATAGTTATGCCATGGATTTTGTCATGCTATTTTATTTGCTAATTCATATTTGAACTTTTAACATTTGTTTTAGCATATCCATGTATTAAATGTCACTTAGCTTAAAAAAAAAAAAAAATCTGTTTTTTCATTTTGCTTTTATAAGTTTTTCAAACTTTGTGACTTCTGAAAGTAATTTCAGCTGAAGAGCGTGCAGAGATTACTAATTCTAACTAAATACATTGCTTAAATAGATAAAAATGTGAATTGGACTCTTTGATGCAACTTCACCGCATTTGATAATAAATACGCTTACAGCTCTTTCTATATACATAGTCCAATGCCTTCACAACTTGTAGTGAGTCTTATTAAAACTGGTAGGAATATAATTGTGAGGTTAGGAAAGAGTCTTTTAATGGCCCGGTATAAATCCATGGAGTTTTAATTAAGTGTCCTTTTGCTGTTGTTTGCCAGCATCCTGAACACTCTAAAAATGGGACATTTTTTGCTTCTTTTTGCATCCTTTAGAAGTGAGAAGACTATGAGTTCATTTCTTATTTTTTACTAGTAGTTCTGTGCCCTTTTAATGTTTACTGTTGAGCCAGATGGAAACTTAAGTCTAGCTGTTTAATGGAAGGAATGTAGTTCACCTTAGCTTGGAACCTGTGAAGTCTGCGTGAGTCTCTTAGGCTTTACGTAAAATCCCTCACTTTGCAAATATTCACACTGCTCTTTCATTAAGATGCACCTAGAACTGCAGCATTTTTGTTCACAGAAGGTAAAGGCCTACTTTGCTTGCTTGCTTTTGCTGGAAATTGAAACTTTTAAAACAAAGGTCTGTGCTGCAGTATAGTTTAGGGTTCAGATGGTTAGGAGAAAATTAACATGCTCTTAAAGAATGATGAAATCATCTCCAATTTGTCTTTTTTCTGTCAGTCAATGGAGTGTTCATTTTTTGCTTTTCTTTTTTCAGAAATCTTTGATTGATATGTATTCTGAAGTACTTGACATCTTGTCTGATTATGATGCCAGCTATAACACTCAAGATCATCTACCTCGAGTAAGTAAGAATTCAAGGTATTTGTGTTTTTACTAAAAGGTACCAGTGCTTTTTGTAAAGGCTACCTTTCCAAATGTAGGAAGGAAGGTGGAAGGAAGTTACAGGTACTGATTTGTACCTTTGAAATTTTAATAAATGCAACTTGGTCATATTTTTCAAAGCTCCAGCAAAATGTATGTTTGAGACATATTTTAGATGTGACAAGACTAACCTAGGAAGGTACACTGAGTCTGTCCCAAATCACTGCTAAAAGTTGATCTAGATATTGCTGCTGTGCTCAGCCTCTGCTTTTAAATCAGCAGAAATAGCATCCAGGCACATCAGCTTTCTCAGCATGGTAAAATGAGTATGATTTTTCAGAGCATATACCTGTGAGCTGAGCAGGTAACCCCCTGTCATTTCCCACAGTAGTGAAAGTTTTTGCGTGACTAAATTTTTTCATCAAGGATACCATATTTAAAGCACTGTATTTATTATGAAACATAATGCAACTTACATTATTATGGATTATGTTTTTTAGTCAGTTTTTATCTAAGCTTCTAAAATGTTTTACCAAAAAATAATGTTTGCTTAAACTTAAGGTGGTAGTTGTTGGAGATCAAAGTGCAGGAAAAACGAGTGTGTTAGAAATGATCGCCCAAGCTCGCATATTCCCTCGAGGGTCTGGGGAGATGATGACACGTTCCCCTGTTAAGGTAAGAAATGCATTGTAATCTCTGTATCAGAATTCACCATCTAGTACTTTCTCTAATGGCATGCTTTAAATGAAGCCTGTATGAAAATTTGGTTGTAAAATGGCCTCTAATCAAGTGAGTTGTTGCAGTCAATGAGAGAAGTTCTTCCATAAGATCCATATGTACTGTCACAGAGTAGTAACAGTTTGCATTGTACGTGGTTTTGTATGTATAGCTTATACTATAAATTGCCCCGTGCTTAATAAGCATTACATACAGTTGTATATTTATAGTGAGACGTATACATGCCATGGACTCCTGATGTTTCTGTATGTTAGATTTGCCATTCTTTCTCAAGTACGGCTTTCACCATTTAGGTAACCCTTAGTGAAGGTCCCCATCATGTGGCTTTATTCAAAGACAGCTCTCGGGAGTTTGATCTGACTAAGGAAGAAGATGTAAGTATAATGATGTGGCTTGAAGTTAGTGTGTTATTGATTAATTATCTGAAAAACGAAAAGTCTTTATAGGCTGTTATACCCTGTTTTATTGAAGTGAAACATTGAATGGGGCAGTATATTAAGTCAAACACTATTTATCTCTCAGTATTGTTTTGGGCTGGTACCCAAGTGTGTAGCATAGAGGAAGAACTCTTGTATCAGGATGTTTTTTGGAATATGCAAGGGTGCGCAGGTAACCTGTTGTGTTTAGTGCCCCATTTACCTAACCAGTTATTCAATGTATGTTTGTTTTCCTGATGTATTTGGGATCTAGTCAGCAGTTACAAGCAAAGATCTTGGCTAATTTCTAGGTCATGTTTTTTATGTTGGTGTTATGATTATGAAGAGTTAACATTTGATGTTTTGCCTTTGTCAAAACAGCTTGCAGCTTTGAGAAATGAAATAGAAATCAGAATGAGAAATAGTGTGAAAGAAGGGTGTACTGTTAGCACTGAGGTAAGACTTGACAAATATGTAGTGCCAAATATCTACATGTGCAGTCTTCTCATATGAGACTGGCCAATCCAGTTTGTATATACTTGTGGGTTTTGTTGTATAGAGAGTGTATTTGGATTGTTAAATGTGTAAATTTTGTTGTATTGTGATGCATGTATTTTTAATTTTTTATGTATATGTAGTTATATAAAAGTCTATATACATCACATAATGTATATTGCACAATATAATACTATTTATTATATAGTGCAATAAGGTAGATAAGAGTCTATATGTATAAATATTTCAATTTTATTTTACAGACCATCTCCTTAAGTGTCAAAGGTCCTGGTTTGCAGAGAATGGTATTGGTTGATTTACCTGGTGTCATTTCCGTAAGTATACTGTGAAGTAAATCTGTCTCAGATCTGTGAGAGTGTTAACCTTTTGACAACTTTGTACTTTTTTTTTTTTTTTGAAGACTGTGACATCAGGTATGGCTCCAGATACAAAAGAAACTATCTTTAGTATCAGCAAGGCCTATATGCAGAATCCTAATGCCATCATCCTCTGTATTCAAGGTAATTGAAGTCGACATGGTAATAAGTTAAGGCACTTCTAGTATCAGCAGCAAAAAGAAACTTCAGTAATATATTTAGCAGTTAAAAAGAAAATGACAGTGATCAAATTCAAGATTTCTCCAAAAATCTTTTAGAAGATAACAGACAATAGTTTAATGTTTTGAACAAGCTTGTTAAGTAGTGTAAATTTTGGTTTTGCTGGAAACGTATCCCACTGCAATAAATCAATACTGTAACGTGCTGGGAACAAAACTCTATTTCAGTGTGCCAAAAACTGAATATAGACATAATTTTACTGTTTGTTTAGGGGTTTTTTGTGTGTTCTTGAGATGAAACTCTTTGCCTGCCTAACTGTATCTGAATGTTCAGGATGCTCGATTTTGTAGTCCCTAAAACATAACTTTTTTTTTTTTTTAACAGATGGATCAGTAGATGCAGAACGCAGTATTGTCACTGACTTAGTCAGCCAAATGGATCCACAAGGAAAAAGAACGATTTTTGTTTTGACTAAAGTTGATCTTGCTGAGAAAAATGTCGCTAGCCCAAGCAGGGTGAGCTGAAAATAGTCACACACACACACACACACTCTCTCTCTCTCTCTCTCTCTCTCTCTCTCTCGCGCGCTCTCTCGCTCAAAATTGAGATGAAGTCAGAAGTATTGACCTAACCTGTGTGGTTTGCATGTCTGAGTGTTTAGCTCTGTATACAAACTGCTTCTTACAATAATCAATGTGCTCATATAATTAGAGTTGCCTTCAAAGCTGCAGGAATGAATGTCTCTGTACCAAGTCACTATTTTTTTTATCCTTTGTTTTCGTAGATCCAGCAAATAATTGAAGGTAAACTCTTCCCAATGAAAGCTTTGGGTTATTTTGCAGTTGTTACAGGAAAAGGTAAAGAGTTATGCTCTGCTTATTTTCTCTTCCATAATATAGCATAATTGTCTAAATGGAACTATTGCAGCACTCTTTTCTTTCTCCAGGAAACAGCAGTGAAAGTATTGACTCTATTAAAGAGTATGAAGAGGAATTTTTTCAAAATTCAAAGCTTTTAAAGTACGTTGCAATTTATTCTTTTACTGAAATGATCACATATTGGTCAATGCTATTGTCAGTTTTTCTGTGTGTGTGTGTGTGTGTGTTGGGGGGCGGGGGGAGGTTGTGTGTGTTTGGGGGGGTTGTTTTTTGGGTTTTTTTTTTTGAGGGACTGCAGTATGAGGATGCTATTTAAGATCTCTTCCACTTATATTTTAAATGTTTTACTGTGGTGAATAAGTTAGTTTGGTTTCCTAGTGCACAATGTAAGGCAATGGAGAGACTCTTGTCTTCAAGCAGCAGTTCATTCTACTGCACATCTGAGCATCTGTATCATTTATTTGGCTCCAGAAGAACCAAACTCTCTACCTGTATCTAAGGCTTCTGAGACAGCTAGGAGGCATGAATCCAGCCCTGCATATCAACTTCAGTGTGTTTCAAGGATCAGTCCTCTTGGATTTTAGTTTAGGTGCAAGTTGACATGTCATTTTCCTGCGCAAGAAGTGAAGCTTTATTCCTAGGAAGAGCAAATTGAGGGCAGGAAAGGATGGGTATAAATAGGAGTATTTTCTATAGCTGTCTGTCTTTCTAGGACATCTATGCTGAAGGCACACCAGGTAACAACAAAAAACTTAAGTCTTGCTGTGTCAGATTGCTTTTGGAAAATGGTAAGAGAGTCGGTGGAGCAGCAGGCAGATGCTTTTAAAGGTAAACTTTTTCTACAGTGTTTCACAAGACCACATGAAAGAGCAATATTCACCTTTAATTTTTAGTTATAAAAGAGAATGAATTAGCAAATTTTTATGTAGTAATAGTAAATCAGGATATGCTTTAAATGAATGTTTGTACATTGTTTTTAGTATATAGGTTGACAGCAAACAACTTATTGCTTGCAGATCTTTTTAATAAACACTGTCTTGACTGAAATATTTAACAGATCTATTTTGGATCTAACTTTATCTACATTAAT
Source organism: Nothocercus julius (assembly GCA_013398735.1). Taxonomy (NCBI): domain Eukaryota; kingdom Metazoa; phylum Chordata; class Aves; order Tinamiformes; family Tinamidae; genus Nothocercus; species Nothocercus julius. Next base: position 1,301,721 of record VZSV01000193.1, on the reverse strand, counting down.
ATGAAAATTATACTTGTATTCATACACTTTTAATTTTTAAAATAGCCATGAGGTCTCTATAGGTAACTTCATATTTTAAGGTCACAATACTGATTCTTCTTTTGCAGCCACACGTTTTAATCTTGAGACTGAATGGAAAAACAACTACCCTCGATTGCGAGAGCTTGACAGGGTAAATTACACTTCTGGTTCAAATTGTATGTTATAAAGTATTGAAGACTGTGGGTTAGAATTCATTGTATTTAATCTTCTTTTTACCATTTCCTTAAATTTATCATAAAGTACCAGCATTTTAAAATGTGAGGACACTGTAAATTATTCTAGGGTGAGGAAACACTGCGTTCTCCTTGCTACGAGTACTGTGTTTCAGAACTGTGGTAATTTAACCCTTAACAAAAATAAACTCATCTTTTTCCTGCATGCTTATTCGGCTTAATTTACCCACTGGAATAGATCTGTTTCTTTTTGATTGTGATGGTTAGAACTGGCAAAGATGAGCTACGTTCCCTGTTCTTTCAGATAGAGAATTACAAAACAATCATGATCCCGTTCTCTAATTCTTTTATAGAGTCCCCTGAATAAGCAAATGCCCTGCCTGTCCAGCGGCATGCAACAGATGGGTGGGAAGATGCATGGTTAACCAGGGTAGCTTATGACAAGCACGTACCTTGTCCAGAACATGACCAGAAGGTATCATCTTAGACTTTAAGGCCATAGGAAAAGGTTTTTGTTACTCTTTGTGCGAAAATATTGTTGAACTGTATTTACAGTCATTTTTCATATTTTTCCTTTTTCATAGAATGAGTTGTTTGAAAAAGCCAAGAATGAGATCCTTGATGAAGTCATAAGTCTGACTCAGGTCACACCAAAGCACTGGTACAGTAACTTTTTTTCTAATTAAAAATATGTTGTTCTCAGAACAGTTTCTTTGTATGTTTAAGAATTTTGTTTATTAAAACTCTCTCTATAAAGCAATTTTTACTGATGGCAATATTAGTTTATACTTGTTTTTATCTGTCTATTTAAAAGCTTCAATTCTTTTTAGTTTTATATAAATATTTTTACTAGCCTAATATGTCAGAAATCTGTTCCAACAGTAGAGAAACTAAAGGATTTGACCCTCGGTTATACTGGCTTGTCAGGTGGCAAAGTTCGAAAATTTTGAAACTCAAATAAGGAGGATGTCTAAACAGGAAAGAAAAAAAACTGAATTATGTTGCTGTTGTGACAGGAGTGATATTTGTGGAATTTGTGTCATTCTTCTGAGATGGCCTAGTTAGAGTAGGGATATTATCAGGGATGAGGTTTGTGTCCCGAATTTTAGCCCATTTGGAAGAAATAGGTTTTCCTGTACAACCAAAAAAGGCTGTTCTGCCCCTTACCCTTCTTACTTTTGAGGTCTCAGCTCCCACCCTTTAACTATCTATGACATCTGTATGAGCTATCGGCAATGTGACTTAGCATACTGGGCCAGCATAAAATAACCAAGAAAAAAATTACCATGGGAAAACAGGCAGTAGCATGACTGCCTCTGTGGGCAATGGCTGCATGCTACAGTGGCTCAGCTCGTGTATCTAAGTGCATCTGCAAAGCTTCTAAAGTCAATTTATGGTCATTTGAAAAGATTGAACTAATGTTGCCATTATTACATTTTGAGGTGAACCATAAATAGGTAATGGTTGGAATTCTGCTGCATTTTTTTTTGTTGTTGTTGTGTGCGTGGTTTGTTTTTGTTTTGTTTTGTTTTGTTTTTTTTTTTTTTTTCTTTAAAGCCTGGAAGCAGCCAGTGAAAATCCCAAGTGAAACAAATCAGAAGGCTTCAGAAGGCTTAGGTGTTTTGGGAGTGTGGACTTTTTAGTTGAATCATTTTTAATGCTAGACAGCTGCTGCTTTTTTGTTCCACCAGCTTCCTTGCACATGCACACACAGCTCAGTGTGGTTGTGCCAGTATAATTAAAGGGTGCAATGACGGTTATCCCCAAGCAACACAGAGGTGAACTTACGAAAGTGGCTTTGCTGCTGAACACGATGTGTAGCTGCATCCTTAGTTGCAACTACATTTTATTTGAAGCTGTGTGCTGATGTTAATTTTTTGTGTTCTGTATGTCTATTCTCTTGGTGTTTTCCACAATTTGAATACCTACCTGTTAAACACTTTTTATTGGAAGCCATCTTACATGTTTCTGTCTTTTTGTCTTAGGGAGGAGATTCTTCAGAAAACACTGTGGGAAAGGGTATCTACTCATGTGATTGAAAATATCTACCTTCCGGCAGCACAGACTATGAACTCGGGGACATTTAACACCACTGTGGACATCAAGCTGAAGCAATGGACTGACAAGCAACTGCCTAATAAAGCGGTCGAGGTTAGAACTTAAGATATTTCATCTCTCTAAAGATGTGTTTCACTTTCCTATTTACCATAT
>VZSV01000193.1:1279641-1298595 GCA_013398735.1 Nothocercus julius | reverse complement strand
TTAAAATCATTTTAGGTTTAATCACTTTTTAATTTACCCATTAGGAAAACATATTTTTTTTTTTTTTTTTTTTTAAACTCCATGGTGCTGTTAAAATCATTTTAGGTTTAATCACTTTTTAATTTACCCATTAGGAAAACATATTTTTGTGCTTATTTACAAGTCAATGTTTCTATTTTCATTTCATTTTTTTTTTTACTTTCATTAGCTGTTACCCTAAATAACTTCTAATAAAATTGTATTAACTTAGTTCAGGAAAATGAAGTCATCCTTTGCCTGCCAAATGGACAACTTTTTTAGAATTGCTTATTATCAAGTCATTTAGTCTGTGTGATAAGTGTAGCCACATCAGATGACAGCATTTTCATCATCTTTATAGGTTTTGCACTCTGAGGAATTTTGACTTTTTTTTTTGTTACTTACACTATGTTGGAGAAGACAGTTAAATTAACAATGCAAGAAGATATTTTTGGTGCCTTTGAAGGTGTTTCTTGAATAAATCCAGTGTACCCACTAAATGCTATTTTTATAAACATCAAAAAGTGAAGAAAATGTCAGATTTTTTTTCCCCTGAAGTTTTGGCTAAAGAGTTGTCCTGTATTGCAGCGAGTGATCCAGCACAATGCCTTAGAAGATCGGTCAATATCTGATAAGCAGCAGTGGGATGCAGCGATTCATTTTATGGAAGAGACCCTTCAAAGTCGTCTCAAAGACAGTGAGTAATGTGATATACTCTACTTGTGTGTTTTTTAATCTGTGCCACTTTCCTGATCTGTGAGTTTTTTATCAGCATAATTGACATAGTGGAGGTAGTTTAAGTTAGTGTTGTTACTGATTGATGGGTTTGGTAAAATACAGCTAGAGTAGCCTAGTGCTCTTCCTCTTGAAAAAAGGCAATTGAAAGATAAATGGAAGAGATCTGTAGAATTGAAAGATATATACCAGATGTGTAAAAGTATGAAATGATTTCAGGAAAATAGCTAGTTCATTATGGTTTTGAGGTGTAACAATTTTGATGCAAGTTTCAAGGAAGTGCGACTTTGGACTTAGTGAAATCCAGAGGGCTGTCTCCAGTGGAGGAATGGCAGATGTGGTGTGGTTTTTTTGTTTTTTTTTTTTGTTTGTTTGTTTGTTTTTGTTTTTTTTCTCCTTCTTGGCATACATACCAGCTCTCACTCATTTAAAGCAAATGTCTTACTGCAATTTAATAAGATGCTTAACTTGAGCCCGTACAGCATGTCTTATGTTCTTGGGCATATATTGTCCATTCATGCTCTTGTACTCAATTTTAATACGATACACGTTTTCACTAGTTGCATGTGTTTTGAGTGATGGTTAATATCGTGTTTTCTTTTTCCAGCTGAATCTGTTATTGAAGATATGGTAGGTCCAGACTGGAAGAAAAGGTGGTTATACTGGGTAGCCCGCACCAAAGAACAGGTAAAAAAATAAATAAATAAAAAGTAATTAAAAAGTAGTTCAGTCCATTTTGGGAAACTCTGATTATCATTCAGTAAATTTTCAGAAAAAAAAAAACTCTTAGTTCTTCCCATTTGCATAAGTTCAAAAAGTTTTAAATCTGTTAACTGTTTTTCTTTTTTTTACTGTTAAGTTTTAAATATTACACCAGAAAGAATTGCATATATTTTTAATATAAATATGTATGGGTTTGCAAATATGTTTCCATTCTTTTCCTGAATTACATCTTTACTCTCATTGAACTCAATACATTAAAGTTTTTCTAATAGAGAGAAATTGAGAAAAATGGGCCAGAAAATGGACTATGCTTTTGCATATTTCCAAGCATTTCCTCTGAAGCAGAAATTTTGTGCAGTTTCCTATCATGCTTCATTGAATTTCATTAATATGTGAGAGTATTGTCGCTAGCAACTTAGTCACCGCTGTAAATTCTACTTGACCATTTCCATCATAACTTCTATTCTCACTTTATTCAGCTTTTGAGATTATTTCCTTTTAAATGTAAATAGCTACTTCCTTTTTTCCTGTCCAGTGATGGGCTTTATATGTTACTTTCTCTAGATATTTCTAAAACAGAATCTTACTTTTAAGAAGTAAGCAGAGATTAAAAGAATACTGTAAAAAAAATAGTTGTTTCAGAGGAAAGGCTTTTACAGTCAGTTGTGTGTAGCCATGTATAGGAGAAAGACAGTCAATTCAACCTGTCTTGAATTTAATGAGCAATACCCTGAAGGTTTGAATCCATGAAACTAGAGACCAGACAGACTTCCTGCTAGGTAAAGATGACATTTTCATCAGTGTCACTGCTGATGCTGAGTACGTGTTTACCCTTGCTTATCTTTTCAGAAAGCATAAAGCCTTTCTTTTTCTGCCGTTTGTATCAAAAGAAAATGATAGAAGTAGTCATTTGCATGAAATTTCATTTAGGTCTACTGCAGGGGGGTGGATGCATTTCCAAACTGAATAGAGGTTTTCAGAGCTGCAAAATCCATATCGTTTAATGAGAAAACGTGAACCGCACCAGCTGACGATCATGCGGGGAAAGTAAGACTTAAAACCTATGTTTTTTCCCTTCCTTTCCTCGTCTACATCTCTGCCCACAAGAACAGGGAAAAAAACAATATGAATAATAGACAGCAAGTTAGCCTTTTAAAGTACTGTATTTGAGTGGTCTGTGCATAAAATACACTTTTAGATCAGATACAGTTGAGAGCTGCTAGTTTCAAAGGCGTTTTCTGTTCTAACTCATTACTGAGAGTCATTATTATTTTGTTTCCTGCCATTGCCTCTCTCTGGGTAACTTGATTAATAACTTTAACTGCACATTTTTATACCAGCATATTCGTAATGAAACAAAAAATGAACTTGAGAAATTAATAAAATGCGATGAAGATCATGCAGCTTATCTGGCGAATGATGAAGTGACGACTGTAAGAAAGAATCTTGAAGCAAGAGGAGTAACTGTGGACCCATGTCTGGTAAGACACATTGTCATAAAACATATGGAAGCTTTCTGTGAACATTTGTATCCTCTTTCAAAAGGATGTTTCCAAGTGAATTATTAAATTATTGCTTGCACGCAATTCACACTCTTCTGTTGGCTGTCAGACAAGTGCAGTACAACACTCTGGAATCTGACAGTTTAGACTGAAGTCAAAATCTGCTCAGCAGATTTTCTCGCCTACAGTAGGCATGAATTGTGGCAAGACTCCCTTTAAAGTCATTATGTGTGTGTTATACAGTGGAAAGAAAGCCCTTGTGAGCAAGATATCGTAAAACATGTTTTGCACTACTAAGCTATTTTTTGTAGTTATATTCAGTTTGAAGATCATAACTTCATCTAAAAGAGGGAAATTTTGTAAAAATAGTTGTGAAAAGGCAGTTTACCCTAAGAGATGGTAATGTAGGTTTAAAATGTTCTGGAAAATCACTAATTTTTTTTGCAGTGCAAGACTCTTACCCGTAATTGGACCCTTTGTCTAATTAAATGCAAGGTTGTGAATGAACAAAAAAAAAAAAAACGTTTGCTTGGCTAGAAATAAAAAAAAGAACTGGCACTCAGCTTTTTTGAAGAGCCGTGTCAATACATGCATTTAATAAGGAACTGAAACATAAACCAAATCAAGGAAAGTTACAAATATTTTTTTATGCTGTTCACTGAAAACCATTAAATATTTCTGTATGCTTTCATCTGGCTTAGCTAACAAATTAATGTGCTCTACTCAAATGTATTCCCAGTGTTAAAGTGAAGGACTTTGACAAACATTACAGATGATGCTGTCAGTTTCAAATTTAGCTCAAATATTTATCATATCCTAATTGATGATCAGTTCCTGGAAAACATTTAAATGCTTGTTACATTATAGAGATTGCAGAATTCTGAAACTTTATTTTTAAATCAAATGTGATTGTTAAAGAATGCATAGTAGTGAGTTTTTGTGTTAATGTAAGCACTCTTTTTGTAGATTAAAGACACATGGCACCAAATTTATAGGAGGTATTTCCTGAAGACTGCTTTGAGCCACTGCAATCTCTGTCGAAGAGGCTTCTATTACTATCAAAGGCACTTTGTGGACTCAGAGGTAACTTGAGGAACTATATTTTTGTCTGAATTTTTTTTACATGTCAGTGGAGACTTCCTCTCCTGCAATTATTTTAAATCAGTCTAACTTTTCTTTTATAACCTTTGATTTGACATAGCTGATGATCTTAGACATGACTTATGACATAAGTTTGTAACTGATAAAATTCTATCGTTGTGGTAATTACATAAAGTGACCACTAGATATCAGTCGTGAACTAAGCAACCATTACTTATCAACGTGTATGGAAAAAGCACAGATAAAAACCATATAGCTATTGACTGATGTATAGAATTCAGAGAAACCATCAAGTAAGGTGTTTTTTTAGGTGTTTTTTATGGTGTAAGTAGGATAAATAATTTTTTGAGTTAATGCTTGGAACCACAATTAATTCATAGAAAAAATAAACCACAGAGCTTACGATTGGACCTTTCTGGTTAGATTACTTGATGGTTTTGTAAAGCCAAGGTTGTAAAAGCAAATGTCATGTACTCAAAATCACACAAAGGAGAATTTTTTTCTTATCATGTTTTTTTTAAAGCAAAGACAAATTGCTGAAAAGGTATAAGTCTTCATTTTCCTTGGTGCATTACTTTGCTTTTAAATGAGAAACAATGATCACCATTGAGTCAGAAGTCTTTACTGGTATGGAAATGTCTTTGCCTGCAGTCAAGATTCCAAGACCAAGGAAAAAGGATGGGAAAGAATGAGATCATAGCATGGGAAGAGCGGCCGTTCTGTGGGATCCAAGCTCTTGTTTCCTGCTGTTGTCCTTTTTAAAGTAGTCCTGCTGTGAAGATACTGTTCCTTCCTGGCATCCTCACAAATATAGAAACTGTCTCTTCTGTTGTTAATTAATGTGGCCCTTAGTCCAACACTGTCTTCAGAAGCATCTGTCAGACCGGTAGTCACAATATGGACTTCAGCTTTGTGAGGCTTTTTAGGGACAAGCGTGGCGTGAGTCTAAGGCTGTACATAGCAGCTTATGTACAGTATGAGCAAATTGCTTTTTAGTCGCATAATAAAAGTAATATAATACAAACATTGATACAGCTCTTTGAAAATTACTAATGTTGAGAAAATACAATGTAATTAAATGTGGCTTAGTTCCTGACCAAATTTTGATATGTTTCATTGTTACTTACAGCAGTTATTCTGTGACTTTAGTTGTGCAAGATCAGGATGTGTATACATGAATTCGCAGTTGACAGTAAAAGGATATTTCAAGGGATTCTTGGAAGAGCTTGCAATGCTCACTAGATATCAGAGGTCTGATGCTAAAACTTTCCTTCTTTCAGCTTGAATGTAATGATATTGTCCTCTTCTGGCGAATACAGCGAATGCTGGCAATTACAGCAAATACTCTGAGGCAGCAGCTTACTAACACTGAAGGTAAAACTGTTGTGGTGAGGCAGTTGTTGTGTTTGAAACAAAAAAATAAACAAAAATTCTGGTATTGTTATATTGTTACGTATAAAATCTTCCAAAAAGTCAGTGGTTTTTTTTTTAGGTTTAGATATATTTGTCTTCTAAAAAAAAGCCCTCAAATGATAAAATTATTCAGAGAAAATATCCTTTTAAATTTGAACATATCCCTCTTAAAGAATTTGCCTTACTGTCATCAACAAGAGACTTATGTGTTCAGAATTTTTTTTTTCCAACTGGCTTAGTTTAATAACATATAGTGCATTGCCCACAAACCTTTCGCAAGTTTTATCTTTAGATCATTATAGTAGATCATTATAGATACAAAGTCTTACTGATCTTTATTTTATTTTATTTTTCCCTTCAGTAAGACGCTTAGAGAAGAACGTAAAGGAAGTACTGGAAGACTTTGCTGAAGACAATGAAAAAAAAGTTAAGCTACTAACTGGCAAAAGGGTCCAGCTTGCAGAGGATCTCAGTGAGTACCTGCTCCATTAGTGTTTAAGAACCAATTTGAAATGAAACGAGTAAATTCTGCCCACTATTCTTATAGTCAGAAAAGCGAAGTTGAGCTCACTTAGTGCTCTGTATCACTTGTGCTATCTTTTGACTGTCACAAATAGAAGATTTTTTTAAATACAGTGACATCTCATTGACTTAGTAGTGCACAAGGGTGGTATAATGTGTAAAACAGCATATTATAAACTAGATGTAATTCACTGATTAAAAATACACTACCTCAGTACACTGAAAAACATAATCAAAGTAGTGTGTGTGTGTGTGTGTTGTTTTTTCCCCTCTAGCACAACATGGTTACTCTACACCTGAGAGAGCTGTCTCTAGGTGATTCAGACTTGACAGTATGAGGAGGTTTTGATCCCAGTTTTTTTTTTCTCCATTGGGTAAATTATATTTTTTATATTACAGTGCTGACTTTTAACACAGTATAGTTGGAAATCTCCTTGATTTACCATCCAAGAGACTTTTAATCCTTGCATACAGAGACAAACCTCCTCATTTTATGACTATAAACTGTAATCTGTAAGAGCAATCTGTGTATATATAATCATAATTATCTGTGTGTTAGTATTTATGCTTCATGTGTCTAATATGCATTTCATATATCATAGTGTAGCTAGAACACCATCACTGCACTGTACTTCAGATCCAGGTCACAAATGACAGGCACATTTTTCTAATGAAATAATCGTTATTCAGTGCAAAGCGATATATGCTGAGCTATTCTGTTTTATTGTACCTGTGGGAAGATTTTTAAAACTGTCACTGCTTAGCTCTACAATCAAATCAGCAACACTTTCTACTTTCTGCATGCTTTTATTGCTAAGTGGTTATAATTTTAAGGGCAGGTGACAGGGGGAAAAGAAGGATTTCTTTGCCTTTCCCTCAGTGGAAAGAATGCTTGTCTTTGTGACAATAGTCCTGAGACAGATCTGCCTTTGTTAGCAAAGAGCCACCAGTGAGTCCAGTTCTCTGCAAATAATTTCCTCTTACAGCATGCAGTACAGATCAGGAATCTGCTCAAGGAAAGAAAATCCTCGCTGCTGCAACACGTGTTCGTAAAGTGTTTTGTATTTTAATTAGGAATGTAATGGAAGGGATCTCCTGAGTCATGAAGTTTAGTCTCCCTGTGTTGCAGGCAGCTGTTGTGCTTATATAATCTTATTTATTCACTCTTGAGTTCCATATTTATATTAGTTAACTTGTTGTTGCTCCTCACTATTCCAGAACAGACTTGCAGTGTGAATATTATTCCTCTAATGGTTGCAAACTCTCTCCATTTCCAGCCAAAATTTGGAGCCGAGAAGCTTCCTAATTTGAAACTTATTTTAAAAATTTATGAGTAATCTGAGGTTGGTGCACATCTGTCTTAATACTGGTAGCATGGCAACACTGTCTCGCTTATGTTACAACAGTTTTTTAATGCTGAAGCACTGACTTTGCCTTATCATTTGTATAAGAAACTGTTTGATTACAAACCTGTGTTACTAGCATAGGTGACCTACCTTGTAATGAAAGGCCGTATAGATCTCAAGACTCATTGAGCAGGTTGTCTTGTTCAGTATTCTAAATCCTCAAAAAGGGGTAGAGCAGAAGATGACTAGCTGAATTGTGGATGAGTGACTTTAGAAGTTTTTTTTTTCCAGTGCTGGAAGTCTATAAGAATGGCTGTAATGAAGTAGTCCTGTGGTCTATGGATCTGAGTATCCCATTCCTGGCTGTGAGCAGGTGTGAATGCTTAGGAAACAGTGTAAGAACAGGTTAAGCAGGCAATAATATGTCCCTGGTATGTTCTCCCAGCATCTAGCAGTCTGTTGTTCCAAGAATTTCCTACTTGTGAGGTAATACCTTTGTGATTAATAACCCTTCATGGATTTTTTTCTACCTCCTATGAATTTCTCTAATTGCTTTTTGAACTCATGTAAACTCTGGCATCTGCAACATCCTGTGGCAATTAGTTCCAGAGTTTAACTACACATTGTGTGAGAAAGTACTTCCTTTTGTTTGTTTTTGAGCCACCTGCCAGTTTCATTAGAGAAATAAGGTTCCCCTTAGTTCCTGCACTGTGGAAAACATTGAATAATCTTTTTCTATTCATTTCTTGTGCCACTCATGATTTTATAGATGTTTGTACTGCCTGCACCCGCTCTTCTCTTTCCCGAGTTGAACAGTCCTAATCCGTGTGTTTGTTCCTTGCATGGACATTATTTCCTAGTTTGTCAGCCTTGCCGCTCTTGTTTTGTTGCTGATTCTCCTAAATTCTTTTTGAGGGGAGGAGCAGACCTGCACAGAGTATTCAACATGTATCTACATTATGGATTTATACAGTGACATTATGATGTTTTGGATTGTTTAATGTAGTCTTCTACAAATATTTACTTGCAGTTCATTCCCCTTTTTGATTGCTGCTTAACAGTGAAAGGTTGCACACTGTTAAAACTTAGTTTCTTCTGTGAGAATAATACCTAGTTAAGAACCCATCAGCATGGTAATTTTCTATACTATATTTTTAAACTCTAGAGACAATTGAGAAAAGTTTATTCTTTTGTTCATGATTTTATTGTTTGCCCAGTGGAAGTGAGAAAACTGCCATCTATCACTTGTCTAAATGGGTACTTCAGACATATTTAGCAAATGATAGGAATGAGTTTTGATGCATCTGTTTATGGTCATCTTCATAACTCTGCCGTGATTTATAACATCAAGAGGTTCTTATCTGGGTTGTCTTGCCATTTGAAAAAAACACCCAGATCTTTCACCCCATGCTGGGCAACCTTATCTACAACGGCAAGAATTACAGTTGCCTTCCAGTTGGGGCATGTGTCTTCATTGTGCTCATTGAGAAGGGACTTGGGGGTTTCACTTGAAACTTGTATTCTGTGCAATTTAGTATCTTACTATATACTTAGTTAAACCAGTGAAGAGCTAGCACCTGTAGGAAGTGAAAAAGGATAAGAGGGAGTTACAATAGTAAGCATTTCTCTTTTAGAAGAGGTCTTTCTCTCATAAAAATGCCTTTTGTGAGAATTAAATTTATTTATAAAAGCCTAAATTCTTTGGGATGTCAGATCTTCACTCCCTGTCTAAAAGAACTGTATCCATGTAACGCTTTTCAATATTGGACTATATGCTATTTTTTTCTGAAAAAAAAAGTGGATACATGAAATGATTCGATTTCAAGATAAGGAATTTCTTCTGCCTAGTGTTTTATTCTAACACAAATGGTGGTAGTAATTGTAGTAAATTGCATTATAAATATATCTACAAAAAAAAAATGGCATGTAGATAAATTTTAACTTTCTGTTGACTACTTAAGACTTTTAAGTTTTTATTTTTGAGCCCCCTGGTGAAAGGCTTCCCAGAACTATCTAACTGTTTCCAGGATTCTACTCTGCCAGACTTATTCCTCTAATAAAAAAGGCCAAAGCAACCTTCCTTAGTAGTGAACTTTTTTTTTTTTTTTTTTTTTTCTGTAGTTAGGTTGCTCTGCAGCTTTCCAACGCAAGATGGCAATGACTGGCCTTTGTAGGGGTGGCAAGGATTAGCCTGCCAGCTGAGCCTGTGCCAAGCCGCTTGTTTGTGGTTATCCTGCCTAACGTTTTAATGCATGAGCATAAAAGCAAGCGTAGCAAGTGTTTTTCTTCAATGTTAGGGTTTTTTTCCTCTCAGAAGGAGGTGCACTTCCCCAGCCATGGCCTCCTTCTCTACTCTTGGTTTTCTTATTTTGCAGTTCCATAGTCTTTATGATGCTTGTGGTAGTTGGAGTTTTTTGGGGGATTTTTTGTTTGTTTTCCTCAGTTACTGGGTGACTATATGTCAAGGTTTATTTTGACAAACTGTTTTGCTGAATAACTATTGCAGACTGAATGCTTTAACTATTTGCGAAGAGAAAAGGGAGCTTTTAGTGTCTTATCCAAAACATAAAGTGTGTGTGTGTGCGCGCGCATGTATATAAATATATGTGTCTGCATGTGTGTGTGCATGTGGGTATATGCACATCTATATTTGTATTGCAATGCCATTTTAAAATGGTAGATGTCTGTTTAGCAAACTTGATTTACATGCACCTGAGCACCTTTTTCTTTTGTTATGAATTTATGCAAAGGTGAGAAGAATGTCTCTGGGCAGTACTCGGTGGATGATAACTTGTTCTATGGTTACTTTTTGTTGTTGTTGTTGCTATATGCTGCAGAATAAAAATGCTGCATAAGACTAACCTTATATTGTGGTCATTACTGTGGCCTAATTTCAGTCTCTTGAGGTGACTGTCAACAGTATTTTAAGTATTTTGATTTGAGCTATATCCTATGTAATAGGCAATGTTGATTATGTCTATTCCTTAATATCATACTTTGCTCAGCTTTCTCTAGCCTTTGCTTCATTTTTATGGGCTTTACCTTCTAAAGGTAAAAGGGTTTTACAAGGGAAAAGTCCCTCTGGAGGAGGAAGTTTCTTCTTTCAAATATGCAGATCTTGGGTAACTTCCCCCTAGAAACCAGCAGGCAGACAAAACAGGTTAAAAGGCAAGTGGTAATGGCCCTTCTATTGGTGTTTAAAAGGTTTATTTAGAGCCACCATAGTGTTTAGTGTTTATAAGAAATAAAAAAAAATGTATAACTTTGAGATCTCCTGTATAGAGCCCAGAGGGTATCTGTGCTGCACAAGGAGTTTTCCCCAGGACAGACATGGAAAGGAAGAATTAATCCTAGAGAACCCCAAAGGAGGAGCACACTATGAGGATCTGCAGAACTATGATTATGAGCTCTCATTTCTTCCACAGTGCCTGGACATTGCACTTCTAGAAGCTATTTTAAAAAAAAAAAAAAAAAAAATCACTTTGGGGTAGTAAGAGATTCACACAAAAAAAATGGCAGCAACCTCATTTTGCCGTTTCTTAAGCGATGGTCTTAGCAGTGTTCTTGGGAGGAACACAACAGCTATAGTCTGATCTTGAGCCGACACATGCTTATGCCAGAAGATTTTGTGGCCTTCTGACCAGATGCTGTGGCCTTCTGACAAAAGTAAAGTAGCCTTTTTCCTCTGGGCATCATTTAGCAGATTTGCAAATTTTGAATAAGTGTGTGCAGGGTGGCTACTATTTTCACAATCCCTGACCAGCAGCTTCTACCAGAGAGTTAATATATTCAGTGTTTTATCCTGACCCTTAGTTAGAATAAATGCATCTCTGCTCAGATTTCACACTGTCAAGGTGTTCATGGGGCTGTGTGTGTTTAATGAGCTTTTGCTGGTGGCAGTACAACTCTCCCACTCCCATGGACCTCCGTAAAGAACCTAGTGCACCTTGGAATTGGAAGTCAGGGACAACATGGTTGGAATCAGTGCATTCATGTAATGTATGCACACTTGGAGTCAGTGCATTCATGTCGTCCATTACCCTGGCCTCCCAAATACGCTCAAGTCAACAACATAAGAAAAAAATTGTATACAGTTATTTTTAGAAGGTTTACTAACTTACCGTTAATCTGTTAGAATGCAAATTGATTTTTTTTTTTTTGACGTGGTTATCTTGTTTTTAATTCCATATGGACAGTTTATGAAATGATCTAAATGAGCCTGCTTTGACCCAGGAAAAGCTAGATGAATTTTTAAGCTCTTTGTTCTTTGAGTTTCGGGGCAGCTGCATGAAGCTAACGAATTAAATCCAAAAGAATGTGTAGGACGGTTTGTGTCAAAGTGCAGATAAGGTAGTTCCTGCCTTATATCATGGCACAAAGTGCTTTAAAAAGCTCCAATTTCTCAGAAAGGGAAGTAATCCTTGAGGGAGAATATACATCAGTTGTAAACCTCCTGTGATGGAGTGATGGTTTACTTAACTTAAGAATCCCAGATGACCAAAATCTGTCTGCTGTGATTTTCTTAAAGTTATTGATGAAGAGTTAGGCACTGATGTCCAGGCTCTGAAACGGATCCTTACAAAGTTTAGCACATTTGTCACTAAGCCAGGTCTATCACTTAAAGTTGATGTTGAAAATTAATGATAGAATGGTACATGAGTCATGACATATGTAATGCCTGTTAATCTTACCTGAGACCAAAGCCTCTGTGCTTGAGGTCCATCCTGGTGGTGTCTGCCAAATTTATTTTTTCTTAAAATTCACTCAGTGGTGCAGGTATCAGAACATCTAATTGGTGATATATTCTTTACAGTACTAGTTGTTTATTCGGGTAGCTATTAAACAAATTTAACATGCATTTATGATAGAGACTCTTGCTATTTGTATAAATACAAACTTCTAAACTGTGTGTTTTTGTTTTGGAGTAGTATAGAACTACTGTGTGTACTATTCAGATCTCCATAAGCTGAGGAAAAATGTCGTGCAAGTTGTACATTTTTAATACTGTAGTGAATTTCACTTTTCTTCTGGTATGGAAATGCATATGAAAATAAAAGGGAAAGAAATAGTCATCTAGAAATGATAGCACATTGACAAAAGTAATAGAACAACCTGTTTTTATTCAGGATGTGTTATTCTGACTATCAATAATGAAGTTTATTATTATTAACAAAAATTTATCTCAATTTCATCATGTAATATTTATTTAGAGAGCTTCACATAAATATTAGCTGTCCAGTTAGCTGGACAATAAATTGGTGTGCTGTCTACTGAGTGCAGTTTATTTTGGGTGGAGACCAACATTATCAGCTATTTATAGTGTTAAAGTTTCCTTTACTGTTTTATAGCTTCAAGTCTACAGTATCATTTACACAAGTAATTTACATTTGTGGCTATATACAACCTTTGTGCATCAGTTAGAAAAAGTTAAGCTGTTTACATCCCTAGACAAATCACTGAGTAATATTTCTGCTGCCTTAATTTTTTGCTTTTTAGTATGTTGCACCCAAGTTACTGAGTATCATCTTGTTCTCTTTCATTCTAGCTTAACAGAAGCTGAAACAGTCTTTGTACATGTAAATCTGTTTCAAGTTGTTTCTCTTTTATGAGGTCTCCATGTCATTCTGCCACTAAGCACCTTCTAGCTGTCCAGGAAGCAGCATAGCTAAATTCTGCTGAAGAATTGAGCTATTTGAGTATTTTTAGTTAAAGATCTATTGTAGAGACAGAGGACTGGACAGGGCCCAAGTCATACTTGCTATTGCAAACCTTGTGACTTTCATAAGCTTAATTATTAATCTACATTAAGCTGCACTTGTACATTAAGTTAACTTCAATGACAGTATAGAAATGCATGCTAATCTGTGAGCTCTCATGCTACTTTGGTAATATTTAGGTTCTTTTCTGTAGGTAAGTGGGACGGGTGGACGAGAGCCCATAGAAATGTGTCTTGTGTAAGGTCAGTAGTTTTTGTAGTTGTCATTTTTGCTTCAGCTTGGTTCTGCTCCTGAGCTCCTGCCCTGTCGCGGACAGACAGATCACTTGGTGCTTGCCAGCCGAAAGAGCCCTGGGGACCCACTCCAGGCAATACAGTCAGCTTCTGTTCTGGGGCTGAGGCAGGGGAAATGTGTTGCTGAAGCTGTTTCATTAGCTACAAAGGTCTCACTTGTGGATCTGGGGCCAGTATAGGTCAAGACATTGATTGATTAATAACCTACAGTTTCATCAGCACAATGCACAATTCCTGTTTTTAGTGCTCAGACACATTGCTAGTAATGCTAAAATAACGTGGCAATACTCAATACCTTGTAAAAATAGTTTTAGTGTTTTCACATAAGCTGCTTTCTAGTGCTGCTGGATTCTCTTTAGTCTGAAATAAAGGTGATACTGTTTTACAGTGGCAGCCGATAAGTTTATTTAGGTATGATATACACAGAGGGATATGATATGATATTCATGATATGAATAATTGTAACAGTTAACTTTGATGATGGCAGCTATGATTTTTCTGTCTAAAGGCAACTTCTTAAAACTAAGATTGTGTATGTTCTATGGCAAGCTGAACACACAGCCTAGTGGTGATGTTTCCCTGGTTTAAAGAGAGCTTATCTACAAGAAGGAAAAGAAAAATGTATATATATGCTTTGTATGTTTTTATATGAAATAGGTTCCTGTTCCTGCTTTTTTCCTGTTCATGCCTTGTTAAAGAAGATATTTAACCAAATCACCAGCAGGCGCTTGCAGATGAACTGTAATCTGTGAAACTAAGATGTTAAATGACCCCTGGAGATTTTAGTAGTGGCTTTACAGGGTTGAGTCTAGTGCTATCTCTTGTTTTAGGGTCTATAATAATTATTTCTGAGAGGACACTGAGATGTTATTTTCATCCATTTAAAAATGATACTTGCATAATGAGAGCATGTCCCTGTCCTCCTCATAATCTTTCTGTGACTGATAACTGGAATGCACTCATTCTAGCTATTAGTTAGATTAAACCATAGAAACATTTTAAGGCACATAAAAAAGTTTGCCATAGTTTGTCTTGCTTTATACATCTGAAAGGAGAAGCCTGATTTTCAAAAGTATTTACAACTCTTTTTGTCATGATTTTCACATCACAGTGAGCATACTTTGAAGTTGGAATTTATGGAAAGAATTCAATTAATCTGGCTTTGAATTCATATCTACTGGAGGTTGCAATGATACAAGAAACGTTTTGTAACAGCAAAAGAAAGCCTTCCTATCGTGTAGCACCAGTTAGCATGTTAAGTCAGGTTGCTAGTAACTAAAGAGCTTGCTAGCCTTTTTCTGCAAGCTTGCGTTCTAAAAGTTGTGTATTTTTAATGAATCACAGATTTACTACATGGACTATTATAAATTCCATTTAAACCTTGCAGAGTTCTGCCGTGCTTTTATTACACTAATGAGCTAATTGTTTAAGAATTGTTGGCATGATTCATCCTCCTGCTCTGCCTCTTTTTAAAGAACTTTTAGCTGCTGAATCCCTTTTGACAAACCAATATTTATAGCAGTTTGACAGCAGGATGAGGAACAGCATTTGTCTTTGTAACAGCTTAAAGAAAGGGCCTTTCCAGCACCCAGCCATGCAGTTACAATCTTGACCTCTTTCTTATGCTGGGAACATACATACAGCAGACAAGCAGCACCTCCCATGTGTTTTCTTGACCCCTTGACTGTCCATTCACTTCCCATCTGTTTTGCAGCCTTAAAGGAACTGAGGGGGCCCTCTACTTATAAATCTGTCTTTGCAGCTGATAAATGATGTTCTGTCTCTTTAAGGGCAGCCTGGGTGGTTTTGCCTTTTTTTTTTTTTTTTTTCTCTCCTCTTAAAACTTTAGTTTTCCTGTTGGCCTCATCCAGAGGAGAATATGGTATGTGAACAAGAGGAAACAGGCAAAAAATATGATGGGTAGTTTCAAAGGGTTTTCTAAAATTCAGTGGAACATGACGCTGCAACTATCAGTAAATTATAGTAGCTGTTAGACTCTGTGGTGGTGTGAGACAAGATAAGGCATGTTGATGCAAATCTTCTAAGTGTGAAGGGAAAGTCTGTTTTCTGGGGTGTTATTGGTGTGTCTGTTAGCGTGCAGCCTCTCGCTGCTCAGCAAAAAGTACCACTTTTGCACAGCCCTCTGAAAATGTAGGGGTGTGGGGCAACAGGCTGAGCTCCAAGGAGACTTTATTCGCTTCCTCACCTGATCGTGCACAGGGGGTTGCATAGGAGTATGGGATTACATACTAGGCAGCCCTATGCTAAAATTTAGATTTCAGTTTAATAAATAAATAAATGGCTTAAATATTACCAGATTTTAAAAGTGTGCTTCTGAGTATTCTGGTGAAATCTAACTATGGACTGGATTTCCTTTTTCACTAGAGGAAAGATGATGCATTCACAGCAGTAGATTTAACATTTCCCCGTCTGTGGTTAATTAAGCATAGCATAGAAGTAGCACAGCAAGCAATGAGAATGTTTATAGGTGTTTATAGGCAAGAAGGTGATTAAAAAGGAAGATTCAAAAAAAAAAGGGGGGGGGGAAATGCAACCAGAAGATCAGAAATATGAAAAATATGTAAGCACCATGTGAAGGGAGAAATGCTTTCCTTGTAGAAAAGGAGACTTATTAATGAAATACTAACACATTTTATCATGGTTATTTTGTGCTATATACTTCAAATTACAAAACAAAAACAGATCTGTGTCCAGAAGAGTTTATGATTTCTTTTGATGCTGCAATTGAAAATTGCTGTCATATGAGCAAGCTTTAAAGAGCTAAGAAGGGCTTTTTGAGTTTTGTAAAATACTGTTTTCTCCCTCTTATGGCATGAGCCCCTTCGGAATTCTGTGCTAAAACTGTTGCTTATTTACAGGTAGGTATATATGATGTGCATTTCTTAAAATTCATTTATCTTAAGCATAATGAAGACCAGTTTTGTGAAGAGGGAAAGCGTCTTTTATTAAACCAACGATTGCATTTGGAAACCATTCAGAAAACTTTCTTGATACTTAGGACATCGTGTAAAGCTTTAAATACCATTGAAATAATTCACTAGCATACCCTAGCTGTGTAATTCTATGTTTTGATATTCTAAGTTTGCTTGGTAAGTACCTCTTTTTTCAGTTGAGTTTCATCTTAGCATTGGTTCTTTTATTTTTGAACTGTGGTGATTTGTAGACAGTCTTAGTTATATGCCTCTTGGGTTGCAGTCAATAAGCAAGCTATCCTTGTAAGGCTTAATATTGGAGGGGATCCCTTCTGACCAGCTTATGTTATTAGGAAAGCAAACTTTATCTGTGGCTGTGTCTTTTTGTGTTCACGATGTATTCGAATCCTAATTACAGATCAATTAGTCTGGTTTTGAGCTTTTTAGATTTAGTGTCACTGGATAAATGAAAAGGAGTGGTCAGCAGTATCATTTCATATGGAGATAAGGAGAGGCTAAGCGTGAATAAGGATCTCAAGACATATTTGAATAAAGAATTTCCTCATTCTGTCAGTAAAGTTTTATGGGATATGGAGGGAGGATTATGAGAATATTCATCACCAGATCAAGAAGCATAATGAGTTGATGTGTGGAAGAGCTTATCTTTTAGGTAAACATGGGATAAATGGAAAGTAGAATAGCCATTCATTGCTGCTAGGCCTGTGAATTTCACTGCTTCAAAGGTTGAGATAAGGATTTTGTTACAGTTATTCACTGATTTCTTTTTTTTTTTTTTTTTTGATCCCTGCTTAAGAGGTGCTAGAATAACTTCAAGTCTCTGTTAAAACTATCAAAGAACATGTTGTCTTCCTGTCATCCACTGTAAATGATAATGTAAATATAAGCCTCTGAAATATAATAAAATTATGATTATAATGCAAATAACTGCATAGTAGTTCAGTGTATAAAACTATGCTATAACTATAGTAGTTCAAAAGACTTCTGTGATACTGGAACATTGTATAACAGTACTGGGTAGTTAGAGAAATCCTTTGGAACGAGCTTGGTGCTTAGGACCTGAGCAGTACTTCTATTGAGAAAAACACAGTGTAAAAGTAAGAAGCAAGAACAACACATCACCTTAATCTGTCCCTTAATGTAGTAAGAGTTCTTATTTGAAATGCAAAAGGCATTTGGGGTTTGGGCATTGGCACACTTGTGAACTAATTTTGTTTTGAGGAGGGTTTACCTGTTTAAAGTTTCAATCTAGGTCTCAATCATAACCCTGAAAAGTTTGGGCTTTCGTTTTGTGTATTTCACACCAGAGAGTTCTAAAATCTTCCCCAGACTGAAAACAAGTAACCTCTGGCTCTTAGTTTGTAACAGTTATTGTTGATGCAGATGAAATGTCACCTGCTATGGAGGGATTTGCTGACAGTTATTGCAGACCTTGCTCTTCACAAAAGAAAAATCCTTTTCAAGCATTTATGTTTACCAGCATATCAAACTGTGTTGTATAAATGCATAACTCTGCCATTACCCTATTTTAAAAGTAAACTAAATGGGATATTGTTTCTTTGCCCTACAGAATGGGCACCTGGGAAAATGTTACATGTTGGCTGATATCTGCCGCTGCCATAGACTTTACTACTTCTAGGAATACGAAGTTTAGCAGGAATAATTACAGCTCTTTGGCAGACTTTGTAACTGTTTTCTTTAAGAATAGCTGGCAAGCTTTTTTTTTTTTTTTTTTTTTGGTATTAAATTACCTCAAGACCTCATGATTATTACAGTTAAGTAACCACTTAAATTCTGTCCAAGTGTAAAAAACTAATAAAATGCTTATAATATGGAGGCAGTTTTAGTATGTCTGTTTGCTGAGCAAATGCAGCTGATTTGGTACATTCAAATGGTATAAATATTTGCTATCCTGTTATTTTAATATGTCCTAATCAGAAAATTAAAATAGGTTTTATTGGCACAAAACTTTTTTTTTTAAGGTGAAATAATTATTAGGAATTTTTGCTGATGCTACTATTTTCTTCTAGCTGAGGCTGAGAAGGCGTAATATTTGCATTTAATGCAGCTAAAACTGCCTGCTTTCAATCAGTTTAATGGCTTGATCAATATGAAAGGCATATTTGGGGAAAAATGTGACAATAAAAGAAAATCCACACCAAAAAAATTTCTGAGAATACTATATGGAAACCCCTTTTTGCTGCATTATATTTAATCTGGCAATTGATACTTGTCTGGGGAGTGAGATTCAGGATTAATATTTTGCAAAAATATGTCAAATCCAAAACAAAGGACATTCTTTCAAGGGCTGCTGCCATAAATATACCCAGATGATTAGTATTATTAGCTTTATTAAGTATCTGCCTAAAAAAAAAAAGGCAGAGTATTAATGTGCAAATGTTTCATGTAAGGAAAACATACTGATGTGCAAATAATGCCTACTCTTTTTTGATTTAAAAACATTGTAATGAAGCCGTTTATGAACTCAGCTAGTAAGAAGTGATTGTGGGAACTTTTTGCAGTGGCAGAATTAAAAGATTCTCTCTGTTGAACTGAATCAAGCCTCCTCCACCGAAGTTAAAAAATCAGCTGCTGCTGTATCATTGCTTCCATAATTTTTCCTATTTGAAAAT
>VZSV01000193.1:1250242-1275796 GCA_013398735.1 Nothocercus julius | reverse complement strand
TTTTACATTTATGTAGAGATCACTGTTTGAAACTTCTGTGTAATGTAAATGTTGCAAAATGTCACATCCAGTGGTCCAGCATTCATCTTTTTAGTGTGATGTCCTTGTGATTTTAGTTCTGACTTCTCTGCTGCTCATCAAAGACTTAGCATGTTGTATTCCATGAAAATTAGGTATTTATTGAATACAAATGTAACTGAAGGAAAAATAAAATATGGGTTTTGAACACGGTGCTGTTGCACCTAATTTAAAAGTCACTTTGGCCTTCTTTTTCTCTTTTATTAAACTGTAAAAAGGGTATGCTGTTAATGATATTAAAATGTGTAATCTTTCAAGTGCTGTGTCAGCACCAGCTTAGTGGTAATTGTACTAAGTGTTATTTTACTATATAAATTAATAATAGCCTTACCATTTTTATAATACAGCAGCTAGATAAGATGTCTTAAAAATCATCATGGGATTGTTGAAAGCTGCACTCTCTCAAAGTTTAGATAATGAACTGATATTTCAAGTATAAATGAATATTAGCTAGAGAACTTTAATGTTTTAGCTGCACTTAAAATAAGCATACTTTTTGGAGCTGTGAATTTGAGAATTGTAGAGCAGTCTGCTTACCAACCAATAAATTCAATGCAGTGAATATTTTTTTGCAGATTAAGAAAGTGTTATGAAATCAATTGAAAAAATATTCAATATAAATTTGTGATACTGAGGGTGCTGCATATTTTCTCTGCAAATCTTAATTTGTACACATAAGCATGTTAAGTGCCAGTAAAGAATTATAATTCTCCATTAATTTGTGTTCTTGAATAGCTTCAACTAAGAAAACTAAAAAAAGGTGTTGGCAAACAAATAAGTAATTTTATGCTGTTTTTTTATAGGATCCTCTTTTTATTATAGAGGAAAGAAGAGTAGTGGTAAGTTGTGCTTAATTCTTTAGTAAGGTAACAAGAAACCAACGATAAAAATATTTTCAATAATTGCTGTTAGCTGGGCACTTTAAAATCATTCCATGTAAAGAGTGTTTTGGTGGATATTTAGCTGTAGTTATGTTAAACAGCATAGTAAGCATGTGCTGATTATATTGTACACAATTTTTATGTAGTAAACAATTTTGAGCTGTCCGTGGTTCATGTGTTATGGAAAAGTGTAAGTATTTCCAAACTTTCTATTTTGCAAAGTCACTGTAACTATGCAAAACAAGTTTGAAATTAGTAAAATTAATATATTGGATTATTTTTAACTAAAACAGCAAGAATCTTCCTTATATATTTTACAAGTCTAGGATATTCTTCTGTGTTATAAGATTATGCATAAACCAATGACTTGTGAGGAATGAAGACTAATCTGTAATTTCTTTTGAGGCTTTTTGAGGTTAGAGAAGGGATGGAGGAATGCAATATAATTATTACATAAATTAATATTTCCAATGCATGTTGCTTGCTATCATGTAAGATATTTCATTTTTTCCATAAACTGAGCAGTTAATGAAACAAGAGTTAAGTATTAATGACAAAGGGCTTTTCTGACATTTTTTCATTAAAATGGCACAAATGGTGCTTTTATAAACGTCAACGGAGTTGATGTTCCTTAGTGGTTTCTAGTATTCTCATCCTAAATTACAAGAGTATGAGGCTTGGAAATGTACTAAAAGTGACAAGTTAGTTTATAGGGTGAAAATGCCAAGGAAATTCCCTAGCCCTTCCCAATAAGCCAGTATGTTCTCTTTCATTATCAGGTATATTTCTGAGCTGTCTATGACTGAATGCTTTTTGAATGTTAAGTGAGCACTGATAATGTGTTACTGGATCAAAGGTTTAGAGAGTTAACTTTTTTATACATCTCAAAAGCAGTTTAGAGTTGTGTTAAGAAAGGTACATGAAATTTTTATGAGTCTATTGCAAAAATGTTGAAATATGTGATCCGTAGATCTGACCCAAGAGCCTTTGAGGAAGTCAAAACTTTGTTCTCAGTAAGGTTTGGTCCTGGAGATGTGTGCGGGATTTTTTGCTGTCAGAGAAAGTATTGTCATGTGAACTGAGTCGGTGATGATCTCTGCATATTTGTAGAACAGCAGCAGATATTTGACTGTTTGGAATGTGTTTCTGGTTATTGAGGTGCTTCAGGAAGAGTTTTGGTCATGACTGAAGGGAGATGCCATGGTGAAAACTAGTCACATCGTAAGACTCCATCACCATATTTTAGCACATATGGTTGTCTGACAAAAGTGGCAGCTGATAAACTAGCTTCCAGTGTTTTCCTCTTACCTTCACTTCCTCAGGAAGCAGCTGACTGGAGAGCTCCATTGATTAGAAATTAGAAACCTGCATGTCTCTGAAGCCCAGAGGAAAAATAGGAGTATGGCTACCATTTCTAGCATAAACTACAATATTTTCTAGCATAAACTACTGTATTTTCGCGTAGTGCTATCTCTTGTACACGGATGGTTCTAGGTGCTTTTTTTCCAGGCTAGAAGACATTTTACGAGATTTTTCTGATCTCCTACTTAATGGAAGTATGTTGTATAGAGCTTAACTGGCTTAACCCTTTTTTGTCTGGACGTTAAGATTTTGAACAGCCTTAAATGCTGATGGATTCTGTCGCTTCCCTTGTTAGGATGCCCTTGCCTTTCCATCCCATAAGATACCTGTTTATTGATTATTATAAAGCTGTTGCATCTTGTTTTATTTTCTCATCAGTCTAGTAATCTTTCTTCTCTTGCAGAAATCTGTATAGATTGTGATCATCAAGCACATGCTAGTTTTGATGAGGTAAGGTAAATGCAATGTAATCCCCTTGCAAGTTGAGTTCTGTGTAACTGAATAACTGAAAGCTGTGGGTTTTCAGGAGAGAGCTAGGTGCTATACATCCTATGTGCCTGTAATCACAGCCTTAATAGAACAAGGCTAGGGTTAACTTATTTTTTTGTATGAAATACTATGCAGAAACAAAGGGAAGAAGCTGGAGAATGCAGGGGATTTAACAGTTGTTTGTGCAGTGGTGCTGGAATGGAAAACTTAGGCAGTGCACATATCTTGCTGACATCTGCCATCATCTGTCTGCTTCAGTGCATTGGAAAGCTGTTGTTCTGTAAGGAAATGCTAAAAGTTACAGGCGTGCTTTTAGTTTCATTCAAGAAATAGCATTAGAAGTGACTCTGGAATGTGTTTTTTAAACAACTCCAGACTCCTCCTCAGGATTCTAGAAGTGTTTCTAGAATTGTCTCTCGGTGAGCTTCCATGGTTGCTTCTGTAAGCTAATACAAAAATTATTCAGAGCTTGCCCTATAAGCAAGTCTGCAGTAAGACTGAGAGTTGGAATTCCCATCTATTCTGGAAGTACTTCTAAATTGATTCTAGGTCAAATTCCTGATACGGTCCAAGTTTCTCTGGAGGTGAATCCAGAGATAAATCTGAGCATTGACTATGGGATTGGTTCTAGAATCAGCTCCTGGAATGGACTGTTCTATAAGCAATTTTAGAGTAATTCTAGTCATATCTGTTTGGAAGTTCTTCACTGTGCATAGCTATAGAACATTTTTTCTTTGTGTTAAAGTGTAGCCATAGAAAGCTGCTGCTTGCTGCACTTGGGGATCTGTAAGGCCTGAATAGCTTCAGGAGGAATGCCTCCTAATTTCTTCATTGATATCTCACTCAAAATGGATTTATTCTGATTAAGCTGTTCCCAATATAGGGAGAGGTGTGAGGTCCCCTAGAAAGATATCTTACACTATTTCTGTTGTAAAACTTATTAACAGTAAGTCTTCTATTTCTTTAACATTTTAGAGATTCTTTTCAAGAATAAGTTGAGCATCATTGAACAAGACTGGAAATGCCCTAAGCTGTGCCCTGGATTTAATCATCATGTTTGTTTCATATAGAAGCATCTCTTCCAGACTGCTGCAGTTAGATAACGAAAGCCTCTTTAGATTCAGAAATGATTTCACAGCAAAAATCCTAACCAGGGATTACTTTCACTTCTATTTAAATATTGTTCTCTTTTCATTAACCTCCCTAAAATGTTAAGGTGACAGTATGCTTGGTATATTTAAGAACTTTTATAGCAGTATTTTGACTCATCCTTACAAGCCAATTGCTTATGGCTTTTGATGTTTAGAAATGGAACATTCATTGCCACCTTACATACAATGAGACTGTTCTGGTTCATGTGAAAATCAACATCCTTTTTTTGTGTGGCTGCCTGACAGGACGCTACAATACTATTAGCATTTGCAAAGGTTTTGCTATGTCTAATAGAGCAACTCCCAGATCACAGGCTGCTCAGTTTGTGTTTCTCTATTATGTGAAAGACACAAAGAAGCTGAAGGCTGGCAAGGACCTGTCAAATCTTGTAATGTAGCAAGCGACCCCAGAGCTTCATTCTGCTTTATATCATCTCTTGTTCCTCATCCCACCCCTTTCCTTGAATGGGCTCTGAGGTAGGTAAATGAATTCAGTGGTACACTAGGCAGATGATTCCTTTCTGACCTCATTCCTGTACTATTTGTTGCCAGGCTTGTTGGAGGGAACGGGACGTATACGAACCTTTTGTTTCTAATAATTTCTTGCAGGTTGGAGAGTTAATGCAGATCTTGTCTGAATTCACCAGAACAGAAAGTGTTCTGGGTACACGTCCTGACACGCTCAGTCCTTTGGAATTGCCAGATTAAAGGAGAAAGCAGTGGGCTGACTACTTTTTGACTACATTCGGCATTACTTGAACACCTGGACACCTGTTTTTCAGTGTGCATGCGTTAATGTGCTCTCTCATGCCATGAAACATCTGTCTTGAGAGCACACAAGGAGCAAAACAAAGCAACTTTTGAGCAGCCCGGTATTTCACTTTCTCGTTGGGAAGAAGTTGCGGAGACTGAAGCAAAAGCTGATTATGGTTGCATTAGACAACAACTGTCTACAAAAGAGACCCTCAAATCTTTTTCTGAAATTGGTTAAATGCTTAGGGATTGATCATGGTTTGTATATTTGATTACATGGAAAGTAGCAGTTTCTTGCATGCCAAGAGAGAGTTTTAGGAGCAGTGATTCCTTTCAGCTAGAGTTGTTAGAGCTGTGTATCCTTGAAGATGCTTTTGCAGAAAGAGGAGTAAAATGATCAAGAACAAAATTTGAGTTGGGAATGTCACCTTAGCTATCCTGCCTAGTCATACTAAGTTTACCCTCTGCACAGAAATGCTGTGATGTTTTGAGGGTCATTCTTACTTCTATAGTAATGGATTCCTAAGGTGTCAAATGTCTTTTTTTTTTTTTTAAAAAAAAAGTTATTCCTTCAAAGTCCTAATTGTACATAGCAGTGAATCTGTAGTATCTGAAGTGTGAAATTATAATTAAACTAGGAAAAAAATCTACCTTAATTGAGATTAAGTATTCATGAAAGTATTTATCTGAAATACTATATAAAACTTGGATTGCAACAACAGCAAGTATCTTTGAGAGGAAAATGGCAGATATGCCAAAAACCCGCATCTGCTGCATCTGCTTAAACCACTAGAAATTCAGTGGGATGTCTGTGATATGAACTCATCGCTATGTTGCATGTAAGATTTACAGAGTTTTTCACAAGGCAAAGCAGACACTAGTGCAAATATTCAAGAACTTCAGCTAGTATGCACTCACAGTTAGTAGGAAAGATACAGACATAAAAAGGAAAATCTGAAATGAAAGGCTAAAGGCTTTAGGTAACTGTGTTCTCTTAAACATATATATATATGTTAATAGTGCAGTGTAGCTTGAAGGTACAGGCTGAAGATATATTTATCATTTTGATTCTTATGTGTGTTGACATATGTTCTGCAGGTGTTCATAAAACTTCCTGATGATGCCATGATATGAAACAAATAGGATTAAGCTTGAAAATCAAACTTCAACAGCCTGCAAAGATTCAGGACATCCTCAAGACAAGCTCTTTGGTCACATTTGATTTGTGGCTCCTCTGTGGTTCATTTAAGTATCTCATGTGGAAGATGAGCTCATCTAATCATTTTAAGCCTCAAAGGCATCTCAGCTGAAAGGTATTTGTTTGTGCACATTATTGTAGTTTAGGACTAGTTCTGGACTAAATGTTTCATACAAACAAAAAACCAGCACTGCCCAAATTTCTTGCTGAACGACTTGTGGGGCTCTAGTGGTGGTGATGGAAGTTGTTTTTTATTTTATTTTATTTTTTATTTTTATTTTTATTTTAAATTTATTAAATGTATGTTTCATAACTTACAATCAGTTGTCACTGATTACCGGGTACTATTGCCCCAAAGAAAATATGAGCTTTCTGTCTAAAAAGGCCATTTTGCCTCTTGGCAGTTGATGCATAGTCTCATCACTTCAACTGGGGAAAATAATGCTGCTTCACTTTTCAGTAAAAGAAAATTGTTTTCTGTTGTCAAATACCCAAAAATCATCTGGATATCTGGGAAGTGGTATCGGCCAGGTTTAATCATAATAGAGCTAAGCATAGATTATCTATAAAGTACTATCTCTGTATCTTTTTGTTGCCTGTTTTTTACCTGCTCCATTTGCTTTTCCTGTCAGAACAAACTTTTTCCTCCTGTCTTTCTCTGTCTATTGGCATGTAAATCGCACCCACACCGGGTGACATTCTCTGTCCTGAAGGTCGGCTTAATGTTCTTAATAGTGCAGTCTGGCTTGAAAAACTTATACTATATAATTATGTGACCTTTCACTTTTTTTGGTGTCTTGATTTTAGGTACAAGGTTGTAGCAGATAATTCATAAATGTATCTGTATTTCAGCATCTATACTATGTATACATACATCTACAATGAAAAAAGATGTTGACTGAAATATTGAATTGTTCATTGTTCTACACGTAGCCCAGAACAGAATGTATTTAAGCATCTAATCTAGGCTGAAGGACAAATGCTATTAGAAGTTAGTATCGGAGAAGTTAGTTAGTCAGTAGCAGAGAAGAATCTTTGGGGATGGGTTGGTGTGAAGAGGCTATTTCTGTGTAGGAACACGAATAATAGCACTTCCTAGACTTCAGAACATCTCCTGAATCCTCAGTGAAATCAAATTTTATGATGAAAAGGCTTGTAGATTATTGGGCCAAGAGATAGAGATTATAAGAATATTCATTACTGTTGAGTATCAGCAGGTGAGATCTAATGCGCACATTTGCTCTTCACCCTGTTTCACAGATCATCCTTTTAGTAAACAGTACATAAAGGATGGGTTTCCAGAGTGACTGACCTGAGTTCCTGATCTTTTTTTTGTCTTTTTTTCTCCATTCTTTAAAAAAAAAAAAAGAAAGTTTGCAGTGTTCTTGCCACTTGTCCCGAACAGTAGCACAGACTCCCCTTTTCATTTCTAAAGGGCTACTGTGTGGCCAAACAAGAAGTCTTGTGACATTATTTAAGAAAACAGAATGGTATCTTAGCATCCAAGATCTCTTTCAAACCCTAAAGAAAAGCCTTTCTTAGAGCTTGGATAAGCTGGAGAGGAATCTCTGTGGCATATGTGCATTGTCTTAAGAAAGCAAGGGATGAAGCCAACTGGGGGTACTCTGCCCTTAATTATACCAGAGATTTGTGATGCTTCTTTCTGTGTGTTTACTAGTTAGTAAACAGAGTATCTAGATTCTGTGTAGTTAGGAATGGAAGCAATCACAGTATGTGATGCAGGACCCCATGTTCCAGGAGAATGAGTGGTAGGAGGATATCTGTAGGAAAATTAATTTCCTTGGGCAGGACAGGGAAAAATTCTTCTAGCATCTCCAGGTGAAACATAAAGGCTCTGTTTATAATCATTTTCACCAATCAGGCCCTTGGAAAACTCTATTGTGTAGTCTAGCACAACCCCCTTCTACCAACTTTTCATTCTCCTATACGCTGCTTGCAGCCATGAATAAAATAATCAAGTGATTTAACTGTTTGTGACTTCACGCTGAACCTGGACAGGCCACAGCTGGAGTACTAACTCTTCTTGTCCACCTGCCCTGGCATGAGAGAGCGACCTTTCCTGGGATTATTTGCGTCCTAAAAGGGATAGACAACTGCAGCTTTTCTGGCTGCCCTGAGACATAGCTGACTGTGAACAGAGATATAGTTTGGTACACGCGTACTACTCTACTAACATATGCCTTAAGTTTGCTGAGCATCTGTCAGTGAAGATGCAGTGATCATTCTGCATGAAGGCAACACTTTCTTAAGGTTTTCATCCTTTCCAGGATGCTTACAGCATTTTAAATGCCTTTTCAAATTTCAGTCTGCAGAATTGGTAGTGCCTGGCTCTGAAAAAACTGGTGTTACACTTAATTTGAAAGTGTCTCAACATAATGACACTTCTGTTCTAGCCTGACGTTTTCAACAGTTTCAGCAGTTTTCTTGTTAAACTGAATGTAACTCAATAACACTCACTTCTACAGCTCCCAGCTGTCAAAACTGGACTGCTCTCTACTCAGTTTTTCTAGTAACTGATGCATCTAAGTCAACAAACTGACAGGCATTGCTCATTTTACTGCTTAGCAAATATTGAACTAAGGTCTTCAGCACTGTAACACTGTTGACAGTTGCAGGATAATGACATTGTCCTCTTTTGTTACCATGAAGTGCATCTTTGCATCTGATTCTGGCATAACGCGCTCTGTAAACAACAAGGCATGTTGTGATCTGGAGTTGCAAGTGTTTGCTCTGCCAATATAAACTTACTGCCTGCTCTCTGAAACCAAACATCCTTTTTCTACTGTGGTTACTCCAAGCTCATATTGAAACAAGCCCCTATCTTCCTGCAAACACTGGAGGATATTGGCTAAGCTGCTGCTGAAGCAGTTTTCTGTTCTGGAAAGCTAGCTTTTGTACTCCTTTATTATGTTGCGAGTTTACAGCAAGGAGTCCAGACTAGACTTCAAAAGCAAGGGATATGAAAAATGATATTTGGCAGGAGAGAGAGAAAAAAAAAAAAAAAACAACCTGAATTAGTACAATTAATGCTATTAGGGATTCCTGTTGAAGGAATTCTTACTTTTTTGTTTGTTTGTTTTTTTTCTTTCGTGATAGTATGTTAGAAGAGACAAAATGGTTATGAGCCAAGATGCGGACAACAAAGAGTTCTACCACAAACATCTTGTTACCTGGATGCAGTGTCGATCCTTGCCTCTCTTCACTCCTAACTTCTGAGGAGGTTCAGGGTCATATTAGCCCTAGCCTCCATAGTTTCATTTCATGGTCCTTTCCCTTCTGCCTCACTATCATCTCTGGCTCACTTGTGTGCCAACAATATGAGAATAATTGCTTTGGATCAGATTACAGTAGTTTGCAATTCAGTAGAAACATGCCCTGGAAGAATATTATCATTAACAGAGTTTCTTTTTCCGTGCTACCTTTGGTCTTTCTTCACTAATGCTTCTCTATTTATTTCATGTCAAAGGTTTGCGTGAGGATTAAAGCAGATCTGACTCCATTTTGTTGCACATTTCTCTGCTTTCACCTACCTTTTCTATTTTGTACGGAGGCTGCATGGAATTTTTACTTGGGCCACAGTTTGCAAGATGAAATAGTAGAAAAGTTAGATGCTAGTGAACTTGTTTGAAAAGTGTCCTGCTGCAGTTATGATACTGTATAAGAAGCATTAAGCCAAAGCTGAATTTGGAGAGAAAAGGGAGCCTTTGTGGACTGTTGTACCCTGTTTCTTTAAGTTGGTTTGTTTAGATTTCTGAATGCATAGATGAGCCTGTGCTGCTTACTCCCTTCTTACGCAGAGCTACTGCTATTTCCTTTTCCTTTGTGTTTCAGAAAAAAATAACAGCCTTGCCTTTGGGATTAATGCAGTCACAGCCTAAAAATAAGCATGTCAGGTCAAAGAATAAGGAAGAGGTCAGTGTTCCGTTAGCAGACAGGTACTGAGAAGGGTCAGGACCTGTGATCTACTCTCTGTATTTTGCTATTTAGCAGACTTGTTTTCGGTAATACACAGCTACAGATTGGGGGGATTTAATTGTATTCCCAGCAAAAGGGGGAGAGGAAGCTCCATGCTTCCTGAAAATACACTCTAATTCTTCCTATATTAGTATAGAGGGGCTCGTTGATCATGAAGCTGGAAGCCTTTGTGGCTGATGTCAAGTGACTGCTTTTGGGGATGATTCACCTATTGTTTATGAGGTTCCTTTAACCAGAAAGCAGCTGCTGAAGCCTCTGTATCCCCTGAACGAAACTGTCCTGAACTCTCAGGGGAGAACAAGGCCTTCACTGTGCTGGTCTTGACTGAAATCCCAGACAGGAGGAAGAAGGCAGGCCCATTTCTTGCTTTTGCAAGAGCAAACTTTTTTTTTCTTTTCGCAACAATAGTTGGTAAGTGAACAAAGGAAGCTTGCATTTGTCAACTTTTTAAGAGAGAAAAGCCTGTCTGCCTTCTAAAGCTGCAGTGTTTTCTCATCTACCTGTAAATGTAGGCAGATGAACTAGCCTTTTTTTTTTTTCCCAAGCCTGCCAAAGCTGTGTACAGCAAAGCCCATTGTTGTCTTTCTCACAAGTTCAAAGACTATTTTTTTAATAAGATAGGCACAGGTGACTTATGATTTTTGTTAATGTATCTTTCCCATATACTTTTTTCTATATTAGAGAAAGGAACTTGCAATCAGCTTTCATATCCCAACTATTAGCTTCAAATTTAGTGCTCAATAATATACAACTGGATCTTGACCTAGCAAAAGGCAAATTTTGAGTTAATAAAGTATTGAGAAACTTTTTCTCTGTAATCTAAAGTCCAGGTTCCTAAGTGCAGAAAATCTACAGATTTTGAACATTCCATTATATCTTCATCAGAAGAGTAAAATCATCTGGAAGCAGCTAATTGGTATGACAAATATTATCATGACCAGGTATATTGGGTTTCCAGCAACTCATAATCAGGTTATCTAATGGAGGAGAACTCTTCAGTCTTCTCTCTAAGTAGCCCCGACAGCTCCACCTCAAAGACAGAAAAAGCAAGTATTAAGCATAATGCAGAGGAACAGAGCGTAGTGTAAGCATTCAGCTTGGAGATGTTGACTAGACTGGCTGTTACATGCACAGTTTATAATGAGAAATGATTAAAAATGCCTCAAAACATTTTCTGTATCAAAAAAGTTCATTCATGAACCTTCTAAATATATAGTAGGAGTATTTTTTTTTAATAGTTTACTTTGCACTGATAACTCTGTGGTAAATGCTACTGTGAAAATTATCATCTGCTTTAAGGAAACACTTTCTGAACAAGGGTTTCTGTGTGACCTGAACTAATTATTGCTGTAGTTTACCAACACCTGACTCTAGACTTGATCAGAAACATTGCTCAAGTGCAGCCAAGCAAAACCCCAACTCCTTTCCAACAAGCAGAGAAGAAGAGTTTTTCATAGAGTAGAGGAGCTATATTAGGCCGACAGACCTGCAGAGAAAGGAGAATAGGGCGTCGTATGCCACACTGAACACTCACATAGGGCTATTCGGGGCGCCAACAAAGCCCTGGAAGAAACTATTGAGTTTTAATTGTACAAACCCACGTGGCTGATGAAAAATACAAGGATGGCTTTTCTTACTTATTAGAATTCTTAACTCATTGCTTTGCTATTGCCTTTTCTCTGGAAAGGTCTCACTGTTGAGGTATGCTGTGATTAAAATCCTCATTCTCTTAGCCCTCTTGGAAATAGCTTTCCTCTATGTAAGCTGTAATTTAGAGTAAAGAGACAAAAAGATTCCCTTAGAATTGCATCATGTTAAATGACAGAGGACTGAGGAAATGTGCTAAGTACATCCAGGCTCATCTCAAGGTTTTTTTGTGTGTGGTTTTTTTTTTGTTTGTTTGTTTGTTTTTGATGGGAGGGAAAACTATAACATAAATTCTCAGATCTATGTGGAATTCCTCTCTTTTTTCAGTAATTTGCACCTTATGTGGGTTTGTTTTTTCATTATCTTTCCCGGTATTCAGTTTTGTATATCCCTCCTCACCCAAAATATATCACCCCCCCTTAGTTGTAGTTTGCTCAGTCATAGCTGTGATCCAACAATGTCTGTTTTCTTTCATTTGCAGCAGTGAAGAATACTGGCAGGATTAGCTTAGGAAAGGCTGTTCCAGTAGCCTAATTTGAAAACAAACTTGTTAGGTCTGAGGTAAATCTGAGGTGAGGAGTTTGGTCAATAGGGGAGAGATTCTGTGGTGTAACGCGTATTGATGGTCATCTTGGTTTGTTCTGTCAACATTAATCTTGGATTTCAGGATTGCTTGGGTGTGGGTCCTCTGACTTAAGGGAAGTTTTTCCTGCTGGCTTTGGAAATTTCAGCTCAGTGATCCCTTGGCATGAAATATTTGAACCAATCCTAGTTTTTGTGCTTTTTCTTGTTTGTGTTTACAAGCCCATTTTCCAGAGCAAGATAAATACTTCATAAAGAAAAGGACTACTTTTATCTTTTAGACTTCTTCCTTATTTTCTTCTTCTGGGTTCTCCTTGGCAATCTGAGAGATACCAGGGAACAAATAAAGATTCATGACCCGCCTGTAAGCATTTGTTGTGAATGTTTAAATTCCTACTGTTTGGTAGATACATGGATGGAAAGGCCAAAATGGGCCTCTGTGACTATCTGTTCTGTCTTCTGCTATCATGTAAGCAGTTAATTTCATTGAAAAGTTTCTTTACTAACTTTTGATTAAAGAAGACCTGCAAGGAAGAGATGTCCAGGGTTGATGTAACAATCCTGAATGATGGATCTTGTTCCCAGGTAAGATTTCTATATGGCTTTTTTTTTTCTTTTTTTTTGGGGGGGGGGGGGTTGTTTTGTTTACCTTCATAGAATCATAGAATTGTTGAGGTTGGAAGGGACCTTTAGAGATTATCTAGTCTAACTCCCCACTCCCGCACACGCAGGGTCATCTAGAGCACATGGCACAGGACTGCGTCCCAGCGGGTTTGGAAGATCTCCAGAGAAGGAGATTCCAACAACTTGCTTGGCAACCTCTTCCAGGGCTCTGTCACCCTCACTGTCAAAAAATTTTTCCTTAAGTTCCTGTGGAACTTTTGGTGCTTCAGTTGTGGCCATTACCTCTAGTTCTGTTGGTGGCCACTGAGAAGAGGCCAACCCCATCCTCCTCACTGCCTCCCTTGAGGTATTTATATACACTGATCAGGTCCCCTCTCAGCCTTCTCTTCTCCAGGCTGAACAGGCCCAGCTCTCTCAGCCTTTTCTCATCGGGCAGGTGTTCCAGGCCCCTGATCATCCTTGTAGCCCTGCGCTGGATTCTCTCCAGCAGCTCCACAATTGATACCCTACTTTGACTAAGTTTGTGCTGCATCTTCCAGGCCTTGGATCTGTGCCTGAAGAGACAGTATCCTACTTTGCAGATGGAAACTAAGAGAGTGGCTGAATGAACAAACAGGGGCAGCAGTAGGGACTCCTGCCACTATCTGATCCTGGGCCGTAGATTCAGGTCTGGTTCATGATTTTGTCTGATGTGGCCATAGCCAGACATTTCCCATCACTCATGGAGTAGGCCTTGCATTAGGCAATCCCAATGGCTATTGAGATCTTTAGTGCAATAAATAAATAAATAAAGGTTGTTCAGAGCTAGTAATTCTCTGCAGTCCCACCCCACTTATTTGAAGGCGAATGGCAGGTGCACCCCTTTCATCTTTGGCTTTTTCAACCCAACTTACGAGGCCAGACAGAACTGTGGATTACTCTATTTTCTCTTTGGCTCTAGCATGGTTAAGTAAGAAAGTTTATGCCTGAAAACAGTTGGTTGAGGCTTGAAAGTAGAAAATACTAAGTCCAGGCATGGAGAGCTTTTAAAAGAGCTGGAATTTCATGGAAATAAAACTAGTCTAGTCCATTAAGTTCCCTCATGGACTTTTATGAGGACAATTATTAATACTGTTGAAAATTATACTCACAAAACATGTGTTAATGGGAGCTGTGCTAGCTGCTGCCCGAACAGCCACAACCTTTACAGCTCATTTAAAGACAGAAATATTCAATAAAGTAGCCTACAGGGTGCAAAGGTTCGCGTGGTGTAGGCTTAGACTAACTTAACATATGCCCTCTGCAGCCCTGGTATTGTCCAAAACCTAATGCCTGTAATAAAAGAGAGAAAAATTGGACCCCAAGTGGCAAGAATTGTAAGCCTCGGGAATTCTCCTAATCAGAGATACTCAGCTATTTTTAGTTTGTAATGTTTAGTCAAATAGCAACAATGATTTTTCTTCTTTTTTCCAACTCAGCTGCACCGTATGTTGGGAGGGGGTCTTGATGGCCTGTGACCTTGCCTTTATCTGTTGGTCTGTTGCTGCTGGTCTTCAAAGTGCAGCTTAAAGGATCTGAGACTTCTGTGTGGCCTTGATGTGATCTGCTTTCCTGGTGAAGTTTTTCATTAACGGGTGCTTTCTTAAGCTGGCTAGTGCTTGCTTGGCTTGCACTGTGGGATGCTGCTGGCTCTGATGCTCTCCCAACTCCCACAGTCAGGTTTAATAACTCTGTGCAGCCTGTGTCTGCAAGCTTTGTGTGCAGAGTGGATGCTGCTTCCTGCCCCATTGAACAGTCTCTTTCTTTTCTCCTCCTGCCTCCAAAATCTTCATCAAAGGCTCTCAAAAGAGCAAATATTTTTGAAGTACAGTCAGTCAACTGATACAGTGACTGAGCAACATGCCTGACCATCTGCCCCATGCTTACCTAGCTTGGTACTGCTTTTCTCTCCAGCCTGGATTTCTGTTGCTGCTCTCAGCCACACATTTCTTCTTCTCTAAATCTCAAGAGAATGTACCTCACAAAAGAGCAGTCATGCTGCATCAGACCACTGGTTAGGCCAGCATCCTGTCCCTAACAGTGGCCAGCAGCATATGCCTAGGTTAGAGCGAAAAACAGGACAAGCATGTATGATATTCCAATGTAGTCTGCCAGCAGCTTGTGCTTCAGGAACAGTATGAGCCAGAACTGTTGTCTATGTATTAAATATCCCTCAATTTTAACCTCTCCACTGTTATTTGCATTTAACAAAGGGCCAGAAATCCATTCCAGGGACATGTGGTTTCCCTACATGGTGCCTGCTTCTGGGTGGTTTTGGTGGACACTTGGAAGCAAGTATTGGTGAGGGTAACATACCTCTCTGTCTATGAAAGACAGTTACTTGGTTACAAATTTTCTGGAATGAACTAGCCCATTGTCACTGTCACCAGCCCTTGCATGAGGATAACCAGCTGCTTCCTGCAGAACTCTTGTGAAGGAATTGGGTAGCCCTGGGCAGAAGGACTGAAAGAGCTGACTATGAAAAGCCTGTCAGAACTGTATCTGGGTCTGGAGGATATGGCCCTTTCACTGAATTGGCAGATAGGACTGACTGGTTCTTCCCAATTAGAGCATAAAAACACAGGCCCTGTGGTATGTTCTTGCAAAGAGAACCAACTTTCTCACTTTGATCATGCCGCAGCACCATAGGAGTCAGGTCAGTCCTATGCATTTAGTCTGTCATTAAACTTGTGGAGCAGCACATATTTATTGACTTGTATCCCTGCTCAGCAGGTTCCTGAGGAAAATACTGGCAGCTTCTTTGCTTAGACTGTGTTTAGTCTCAGCCAGTTGGGGATCCCATGGAGCACTGGAGAAGTCCAGACTGGTTATTGCTGTGCATTGGAATGAGGAGAGGTGGCACCTATGGGGTAGCTGGCACCTGTGAAAGAGTAGGCTGACACCCCTTGTTATTGCACAGCTGGCCAAATTCTCACAGTAGCTATTTTTTTTCCCAATTCCAGCAGACTCTAAATCCAAGGGATAGGGAAGAGGACACCTCCAAAATGTTTGGTTTGCTGTAGTGCCATTTGTGTAAGGAGCAGGCCAGAGCAATTACCAGCATGCAACAAGATGCTTACTATGTTCATGGGAGTGTTTTTCTTTACTGTGTGTCAATACAAACCTAGAGCCATTTTTCAGAGTTTGCCAATGGCTATAATTGAAAAGGCATGAATTGCCCTCAAGAGATTCCCCACTGCTCTGCATTATTATCTGCTGGATGGCAGCTCTATAGGCCATGTATCATTTTTTTCAAATAACCAGTTAATTACTAAATAAAACAACCCAGCTTTCAAGCTGATTAGCCTAGATTAATGACCAGCAGCATGTTTCACTCTCCTCAACAATTTATCATGGAAAAGAACTATGTCTTTAATGATTTAGGTACCTGGTCTATTGAGGCTTGCGCCAATCTGTACAGCCTCCAATTTGATTTAATTGCTCTTCTTAGTTTGTGACCTGGAAAAAAACAAGTGACAGCCCCCATTAGTGAAGCCCAGCTTGCAACTCGCTTGCAATGTTACAAAGGCTCACTGGGTGTCTTTCTCTG
This sequence comes from Nothocercus julius, assembly GCA_013398735.1. NCBI lineage: Eukaryota > Metazoa > Chordata > Aves > Tinamiformes > Tinamidae > Nothocercus > Nothocercus julius. Next base: position 1,259,467 of record VZSV01000193.1, on the reverse strand, counting down.
CTGACTTCATTAAGAAGATATATAGAGGTCAAGTGTCACTTTGGCATAGAACGAGTACCATGCCGTTTATCAGCTAAAACAGGTTGAAGCAACCTGTGTATTTTAGTTTATATTCTTTCTCTTTTTTTTCCCTCTTGCAGTTTTCTTAAACATGTTTTATAAGTTTCTTGTTTTGTTTAAGCTAAGTTTGAGTTTACTGACTGGTCTTGAAGACATTAATTACAGTTCATTTATTGTTACTTTGGCATGAAAACTTTGGCATCGCACTCCTCTACAGTTATTCAGTGAAAGATCTTTTGTTATAAGGGCCTATTCAGGACCCTTGAGTTTGCCTCCTAATTAATATTAGACTTCCCTGCAGTTGTGCTCTGGAGCACAAATACTTGCTTCCCAAGGATGTTGCTGCAAGGACACACTGAATGTGTCTTTAAGTGCATCCTGAATTGCTGACTTATTATTGGGTAAATCCCTGAAGTCTTCACTTAGGCCAAAATTCCACTTAAGACAACAGGCCTATGGGAGTTGTCTCATCATTAACTGAACTCCAACTGTTGCCTGGCACTCTGTGAACTAAGTCATGGTCACTGCCCTCAGAGTTTACCATCTACTTCAGAGACAAAGACTAAACAAGACTGGGAAGATAATAAGGCAGCATGAGCTAGAGCTGGGCTCCTGAACCCAACACTGTTCTTGGTTCTCATGGTGTTTATGAAGGGAGAGGGGCAACGCTGGAACAGTACTGGTGACTGTATTGTTAAAGGAAGATTTTGGTGTGAGCTGTTGCTAACTGGTTTCTTCACTGTGCTTTGCAGCAGAGATGAAGATAGATGTCCATGCTATGTGCCCTGCTCCTTGGGAGATCTGAGACCCTCCTGGCCTGGGAGGTGCTAGGGTTGCTTTGCAGTCTCTTCTGCTGGGCTTTTGCATCTGAGGGGAAAGTCCTGTCAGGTTGATGCTCTCTGAGGTGTTAAATCCCTGGTGGTAAGACTTGCCTGGTGTCAAGGCCAGAATATCATAGGCACGTGGATATTTGTGTGATAACAGGCAGACCCTAGCTTCCCACGTCCCTCATACTGGCTCTGTAAGTCACCAGACTTGTTACTTAGAAAATGCCCTTGTGAGGAGCAGATATAGTCACCACCTCACTAACAGTGTCCATATTTGACACTGGACAGGTGTCAGGAGCACATCCTGCCTATGTTAAGTCAACTAAGTGGTGCTGGTGACCCACTGGGACAGTGGGAAGATGCTTGAAGGACTAAGGGACGCCAGTGGGCTTGTGAGGAGAAGTGTTTGGATTTTATTTAACTGTCAGGTGTAGAGGAGCCTAGGAGGGGATGTCTGTGGCTGCCTATACATGCATATCTAGGGAGATAAACCTGTGATTTTTTTTTTTTTTCATCTCCTCCTTGCCAAAGGCAACTATTGCTAGTAGTCCTCTCTACATAGTAGTAGGCTGCTGGGGACAGATGGCCCAGAAAAGATGGAGTTGACAGTGCTGCTCAGACTAGAATCCTAGCACCTGCATCAAGTGTGCCACAAATATTCCTGCCCAACCTGCTAGAAAGCCCTAAAGGTCCACAACTTCTTTGATCCACCCTATTATAACACCTTTTTACTGCTGTGTCACCCTCAGTGCTGTCCTACATGAACAGTTGAGCTCTCACACCATCCTTGCTGTAGAGGGAACTCTTATCCTTACAGACAAACTTCTCATTGCTCCTACCAGCTGCCTGAACTGAGTCTCTTAGGCCAGGTTTGATCACTGAATGACTGTAAGTATATAAAGTTTAACATAATTGAGTGATGCAGGCCCATGGGCTTATTTCTCTGGTATATACCTGAAATATGGGCAAATCTTGAGCATTTTTTTTCTACTAATGATTATTATTGCTGATGGCAACCTATGTGTTCCTAGATGGTGTGGCCATCTAACCCAGGAGAGAAACATAGATCAATGCCCACAGAGAGCCCTTGTCCCCAGGCAGTCCCTGTTCCCCAGGGCTGTGCAACAGCACAGGGAGCGATGTGAGAGAAACCGTGGCAGTTTGAGGGAGACTGTGGCTGCATCTCTGTCTTCATCACCCTGGAAAAGCTGTGAAACTTCATCTGCCTGACCCCTTCCCTCCCCCTGTCCCTGCTGCCAGTGTGAGCTGTGTTTGGCTGGTGTGTGAATCCAGCTGTGAGGGAATGGGGACAGGTGTAAAGGCTTTTCCTAATCCCCTGGCCATGCACCTGGGTTCCTGTGGTACCCTTTGAACCTGTGCCTCAGATCTTTGTTTCAATAGGTCAGACCTGCTTATCCCCCCTCTCCTGTTCTCATCTGTGCAAGTTGGTGTCTTACACATCCTTTCTGGGCTTTCTTAAAGCAGCCTAAAATCTGCTAATTTACCCTTTCTGCCTCATATCTTCTGACTGTGCTCCTGAGCTTTGGTACCCACTGTTTTGTTTTTGGTTTTTTTTTTTTTTTTTTTTCCTGTCATGGGTGTGAGCATAGCTACTGCTGGCTCGCGGTGGGGATGTGTGGAAGAGCCAGCATCAGTGCAGGCTGCTAGTATGTGCGGTGTTGGGGTGACAGCTGGCACGAGGGTGCACTTGGGCACCTTTGTGGCCTGCAAGCAGGAATCAGTGCTTTAGGAGTACGGACTCCTTCGGGGGGAAAGAGAAGAAGGGAAGATTTCTGCCATTTCAAACCATCTCCTCTTACTAGTGGGAACAAGTCATGGCCATGGGAATAACACAATAGGCATTGATTCATTGAGCCTTTGCTTGTAGTGCTGTAGATATTCATTACCTTTCCCAATCATGCTTTCTGCTGTTCCCAGTGGGGCCACTTAATGACATGAAGAGCTTAATATGGAGACGCTGTGGTCACATCTGAGGGAAAGGGTCTGGCTTACTGCTACCAAGGGTCATGCTGTTTATCACATGCAGCATCAGTCTCTTAAATATTTCTTACCATTGGGACTGAGAGAATCACGGTGCAGAGCAGGTTAGTCAGGAAATCTGGCAGACAGAGATAGAGACCCAGAAGGGAGCTTGTCTTAGGACTGTGCTGATCCTTAAGAGCATTTAGGTGGTGTCTAGGGCTTGTTGTTTGATGTTCTGAATTCTTATTGCTTATTCGCCATGGATATGAGATCTCATGAGAGATGTAGCAGAGTCTTCTGGAGTTTCCTGCTACTTGTTACATTCCCCCTGCTTGGGAGGGGGTCCTAGAGCTCTAGGCAAGGAGCTCCATGATGCTGGGCACCACACCAGGGAGCGGCAGGAGAACAGGGCCCTGTCAGGAAAGAAGAGTGAGCAGAGGAAGCAGTCTGGTGTTGCTATGAGAGTGGGGATTCTGGGATCGCAATCCTGGGAAAGCAGGCAGGCATATGGTCACAGGCAGCTCATCTGCTGGCAGTCTTTAAATTGCAGGTGAAGGAAGGCAGATACTGGCAGCTGAGTGGGGCTGTGGTGTGGGGAGTGTTGGACTTTACCTGCAGAAGTTTTGGGGACTTGGGTCCTACTGTGTATAAGCCACTTGCCCCTGAACGAAGACTTTGTGCATGGCTGTCCTGCAACCATGTCTCTTGGAAAACTCATTTCTTTGTGGAAGGCTATGAGGAAAGAAAGACTACTTTTTTTTTTTTTTTTGGCAACACAGTCGTTTGCTTGACTTGTGTTGGAAAAGCAGCTTTTTATGGCACAAGTAAGGTGAACAAAGGGTGACCATGATCCATGCCCCCTCACATAGAGTATCAAATGAAAGTCCTGAATGGAAGGCTCGAAACAAGCAAGAAGAGGCACCTTTGCATGCCTGTTCTAGTAAGCCTTCCTAGGGCTTAAGCACACACACTTGATAAGCATTATTATTTCCAGTGTATTTCAGCTGGACAGGTTTATTTTCCAGCTGTAGCTTGGACAGGTAGAGCAGCCTTTCTAATAACAACCTGGAACTTCAGTGGGAAAAAGTCACTGTGTGAAGCTACATCTTAGAGCTTTTCCTCCCAGTGTCCACCCAAACAGCCCTACAGAAGAGGTGTTGTTGAGTCTTCTGTCATTCAGAGTGTCCTCACCAGGATGTTTATGTGCAGGTGGCCAAACCACAGCCAGGATAGCTGGAGCGTGCTGAACTCTCTGGCATATTAAACACAGCTACAAGCCCAGCTTTCATTCTAGTGTGAATTGATGCTCAGCATTCAGTGCGCAGCAGATGTTAATGGAAGGTCATCTGAGGCTTCTCTGCAGGATAATTATGGCACTATTTCAAGCATTCTCCGTTGGTTTTAATGCAGATCAGTGCTGTAAATTGTCAAGTATCATGAAGTGAAAGTGTGAGGCTGCTGGACTGTCTGCCTTCCAGAACTGTTTCTCACACTGCATTTATAAATTTAGCACCTGACACCTAGACCTCCAAATGTATTTACAAACCTGAAAGCATTTCCAGTAGCTAAAGTCTGGGTCCTGCCATCAGCATAAAAAGCATTGTCCTCTCTGTTTAACTTCTCTGGTGTCCAGTCTCAGCACATGGAGCATCACCCAGCCAAACACTGCCCCATAACTTGGAGTTCTGGAATGACTCTGCCCTGTCGGCAGTAAGGAGATGTGCTGTTACAGCAGTCTCCACTGAAGAGTTTGAGGGGAAGAGGGACTGCGGGTGTGATGATGTGCAGGGGCTCTCCTGGTCCCTTTGTGCAGCACAAGGACTGGCAGCTCAATCTGCAGAAATCCAGTGGAAGAGCAGGGAAAACACAGAAGCTCTGTTGCGTTCAGCAAGTCTACCAAACCCAATTCTTACAACAGGATTATAAACAGGGTTCCTAGGCTCTTGCACTGTGTGCCTCTAAGCAAAAACAGTTCCTAAAGTTATAGTGCTGTGTCTCTCCTCTTTCTCTCTCTCTGTAGCTAAGATGGCCTACCAGTCCATTCTCTGCTCCAGAAACGTAGAGCCAGAAGAGGGATGAATCCATTCCCAGTAGCAAGGATCTACGTTTCCAGCCAGTGTCATCCCCTCTCAAAAATAGCATGTTTTCTTTGTCTGGCTATTGGGAGGCTATTCCAACTTCTATTTCCAACAAAGTGCCTAGGCATCTGCAGAAATTCCTGTTGTTGCTATCTAAATGCATTATTATGAGTTTTGTCTTCCTCCTGTCCTTGTAACCATCCAATTCTCTTGTCTTCTGTCTTATCAGTGCTTCCAAACTTTTTGTTCCTGACTGATTTTCCCACCCTGCGTGCTAAGGTCACAACAGGAAACACTGAGGAAGACTTCTCCAAGCTCTCTTGATGAGGTACCCTTATTGGTTCACTATTACAGCCTAGCAATCTCCCTCCAGTCACTTGCAGTCCGTTCAAACTCCCCATGTCTGTTTACAGCTATTAGAGTAGTCCTGTCTTCTCTATCTCAGTAAGCAGCTTCAAAAAATCTTTCCAGCCTTCCCAGGCATCCAGAGTGCCCTCTGGTGATAGATTTCTCCGTCTTGGTACCACTGCCAGCAGAATGACCTTTCTATGTTCTTCACCTAAGTCCCACATGCTTCATTCAGTGCCCCTATTCCCTGTTTTGGAAGAGTGTCCTGACCTCTACCTATACCACTCAAGTCAAACAAATGACAGAGGGTATTAATTTCATAGGATTTTTCTTTTTTCCCTTTATCCTTAAACTTTGGTGTGTGAGGACAGAAACATCATGACGGGGCAGATAGATAGACTTGCTGCTGGATTTGCTGTGCGTGCATCCAGCCTTACAGCATCCCAGTGTGAAAGCTGCAGGGACTGATTTTTCCCAATTGACTCTGTCTCTTGTGCTTGTTCCTGTTAGTCACCCACACTCTGCTCTCCAGCTCACATCCCTGGGACTCTATGCTCCTGTGGTTTGGGGACATACTTAAATTCTCAATAGTTTCGACCTCCCACAGCGCAGATCGGCTCCTTGATTTAGAGTTAAAGGATTTTTTTTTTGCTATCTGGTTTAATATCCTCTGCAGTATCTAGCTCTCATTTCAATGTGTCCCACTCTCCTCCTGCAGTTCTTGCTCTCTGACAGCTTTCTTTGCTATTTTCTTTCTTCTTTTCCCCATATTTTAAAGACATTTTATTTAAATTTATTATTTTTTTTGAGAGGAAAGGAATCATTATTGATTTAGTGAAAGCTGGAACCTTTCCTTAAGCTTTCCCTCCCAGTTTTGGAAGCAGCATCCAGATATCTTTTGTGCACTGGCTTGTGCTGCAAGCCTAATGGCATCAAACAAGGTCTCTCAGCCTGCAGGTTTCCCTGCAGTGGGCTAATAATTTACTTTGTTGAAAAATATGTGTTTTGTAGCATTGCCTATCTGCTAGACCTCTTCACTAGTGAGCATCCTCCCATGGCCTTGCTACCACGCAGGTGGCACAGTGGCCATTGCTTAAAAGTTTTTATCCTGGGGGAATGAATATAAGTTGAACAGGAGCTGTTTTTAAAATCAAAAGTAGCCCTGAACTTTGGATGGCTCTCAAAAAATGGATTTCCTTTGCTGGGGCAACCATAATTTTTCTGCAGCGATGTTGCCATGGTGATGGTGTCCCATCTAGCTCTGTTAATATTGCCCTTTTTGGGAGGGCCTGAATAGGCGCTGAGGTAGGTAAATATATGCAGTGACACTGAGCGGATGATTCTATTCTGACAAATTCCTGCACCATTTGTTTCCAGGCTTGTCTGAGGGCTGGGACGCGGTGTTGGGCTTTTTGTTCCACGTGCTGCCCTCGCAGGGACGGAGTTAATGGAAGCCTTGTTCGGAGCCACTGGGGCAGAAATTGCTTTGCCGAAGGAGACAAAGGCCGAGCGGGCCACCTCGGTGGCTTTGGGAAGGCCGTCTCGGGGGGGATCTCAAAGGAAACAGGAGATAACGCTCGGCCCGGTGGCCTCATCAAGTTCTTTCAAGCACCATGCAACCACGAAGCTCCCGCCCATCTGCTTCCTACAGCGTCTGTACGGGGCTGCTGGGGAGGTGAGGTTGGGGTTGGGTTTTTTTACGCCTGCTGGGAGAGCATTGGGCAGTATGGTGAGGGCTGGCCTGGCCTTTGGCTCCTCTTGGGGAGGAATGGCTGTAATGGGGCTAGTGGCAGGAAGCAACAGGACAGGGCTCAAGGTGCCAGTGCCCAAACCTGGGACTGTCTCAGGCCTGGTCTCAGTACCTGCATCCCTGATGACCTTCAAGTGGGACTGTACCGGCAGGTAGGGCCTTAGAAAGTATCTTGGCTGGCAGCTATACCAAGCTGGGTTCCTCGACCTCCCCATGGTTGTATCAGAGGATCTGAGTATTCATAGAGGATGGTTGTTTTTTCTGGATGTGTTTTCTGGATTTTTTTTCTTGTTCTCAGGAAAACTTTGGTTCCCGGAGTTGCTTGTAAGAGACCATCAACTACATTTTACACAAAAACATTCATGGTGGCCAAGAAGCAGCTCAGACCATGAAGGGTACCACCGATGGTACCCTGTGAGGACATTGCACGCAAGCCAGAATCCCCTCCAAGCTCTTTCTAATCAGGCTTTGAAATTTCAAGGCTCTGCTTCTACTTCTTGTAATGCCTGGGGCTGGGAGCACAGCAGCAGTAAAGTGTATTAGGGTGGCTGAGTAATCCTCAAAGGTAGAGGTGGGTTGGCATGACATGCTCAGTATCTGCTGCTCTGCTCTCTAGGGACAGTCACTTTTCAGTGAAAGGGAAATGCATGCAGTATAAATATATCAAAGCCTGCGGGGTCTTTAGAAGTGAGCAATGCTTTATCATCATAAAATATGGCCTGTCTATTCTACCAATTTATAAAAGAGGAAATAATTTCTAATGAATAAATTTACTCGATTTAATCGGTTTCTGCTCTGCAAGTCCTTTGAGTTTCTGCTCAGATGTCCTGTGTCAGCTGGGAGGTTATTTGCTAATCTGCTTGAGAGGGATAGTGGTTTGTGGTGAGCGGAATGTGGAATAACATTTTTTGTAAGTTTTGTTAATTAGCAATGTTGCCAGTCACATTATAATTCTTCTGACTAGGAGTGAGTGGTCCTGGGAGTACAAATAATGAGACCAATCCAATTGGACATTGGCATTATTAATGTAACATATCTGAGTATTACATGGGTTTTAGGTATTGATGCAGAGATTAATCAAACGGCAGCCCATGGGGTCTGATCAGTGGAAAAGGTTTCAGGCAGATGTGTTGGTTTTTTTTTTCTTTTTTTTTCTTTTTTTCTCCCCATCATATAATTTTTTTTTCCTCCTTCTTTATGCTGTCCTCTCATGCAAAACTGCGTTTTCGGTGCTGTTTTTTTGGACAGAGAGGAACCAGTTCTGCAGAGACCTGAACACATAAGTATGAACTACATAAGCAGTTTTATTCACATGAGGAAATGAGATCTAACTCAGAAGACCAGTTAGGATGCTCAGGTGTTGGTTGTAGTTCATGAAATGCTCCAAGGCACTTGAGGAAGATGTAGATGTAAAATACTGCTCTTGTTACGATAATTGTGTGGGGGAAGTAAGACCCCATTGATACAAATTTGGTAAGAGTAAGCCATAAAGCAGGAAAGAGGAATTTATATATTATATATAAGTATATATTACTTTGCAGTGGCTGCTGAAAGAGTAGGGAACAAATCCATCTCGATTGACAGCTAATCTCTCTTTGGAATTATGCATTTCATCAGCTGACTGCCACTTTGGCAAACACTTGTGTCTACAGCATGTCATGTATTCACGAGAGTTGTACCCTCGAATTCAGTGAGACTTCTCACGTGCAGACACTTGCAGAATGGAGACCCTAATCTGAGGAATATTGTCAGCGTTATTGAGGACGGTTTTACATGACTACCTTAGTGGGCAAGCAGGATTTCTCCTACCCAAAGCTCTGCTTACAGTTGAGAGGGCTGTTGATTTATTTATTCCTTCTGTTTATGTGAAAGGGTTTATTCTCTGTAAATACACATGCATAACTCCCATTTGCTCTCCTAGGACTCCTGGCACACAGAGGACTGCAGGGCCTTGTTTTTGCAGTGCAGGATGTATGGGTCTTTTGTAATGCAAAGCTAGCAGAAGTGGAGTTAAATCTCCCAACCCGGACCATTTACAACCATATAGCTAAGAAAGAAACAATAGCACATAGCAACGTGGTCAGCCCCTGTAAATAATCTCCTAAGATTTACAGCAGTCCTAGGAAGTAAGTATGGCTGAATGACTTAAGGATACTGTGCTTTATGGATGACCATTCTA